>MU185184.1:519-32406 GCA_016904865.1 Pissodes strobi
ATCGGTGCATCAATGTTTCTTCTTGGCATTCGGCAGTCGTATCCCCAGTCTTTACCATGTAAGTAAGGTAAGTTACTGTGTTTTTGCAACAAATTTTGTACAAAACCAGTTTTTGAGTTGCCGCACTCATTAAATATTTAATTTCTATGACTATCTATAGTCTAAATTAAAAGTAGTTATTTTGTTTAATATGTTCAAAATTTTTTGTAGATGCATCCATAAAAATGGAGTATGGCAACATTTTTTTATAAAAAACTGATTTTTCTCAGCTTCTACTTAATTACAGTTACTGTGTTTTTGCATAGCACAGCCGAAAGGTAGGCATGGACCGATGTAATATCTGGCGAACGAGGTGGCCAATTCCATGGACCTAGACGCCTTATCCATCGGTCTTCAAACATGATTGTAAGTTCTGTTTCTTACTAGAAACACTGTTGCTAACTGTGTTCTACTCAGTCTTTTATGTCATGGTTGAACACTCTCCTGTATTTTATTATCCTTGTTTCTCTTCATGAAAGATATAATGCAGATGCCGCCACATGCCTGACTTAGACGATGTCAAATGAAACATATTTTCACAATACAAAAGGAAAACATATGTTTCTATTTCCGTCTAATACAATAATATAAAGGGGGATAGATTTTTGTAAATATTAAGGGAAAAACAACTTGCCATAGCGCACAGGTTATGATCGACCCAGGAAAATTTAATATAACCACAGACATCAAACCCGTTTCATTTTTTTTCGTACCTGAAAAAATGTGTAGCAAACATTTCGAAAATGACGGTTATATGGATTTGACTTTTCATACTCTGACTCTGAGGAGGAACACTATTGCTTTCCCTGGGAATATTATCATCTCAGCCTGAAGTATGTTTAAGCATAGAAGACAATATAGATAGTTTAGAAATAACTTGTAGAGGTACTTAAAAAGAAATAAATTCCTTTTCAATGGCAAAAAAAAAACACTCATTATATTGTATACTGTCCATGTATTTGTCTTATTTACTTTAGAGTTATTTCTAATACTAAGAAAGTTGTTGCATATAGATTCTTTAACCTATTACTTTTGTCACTGACAAAAATATCAAATTTAACCATTTGCCAATTTTGTTTTAGCGTTTACGTTGCAACAATTCTTTTGATTTGATTTACAAATATTTTATGGATGGAGATACGTACCTTAGTCTTAACATAAATTATAAAATGTAATTTTGAAATGATTAAAAATTGAGAGGTATTGTATATTCCGTCAACAAAACTTACGTAATATATTATATTATTGTATCTAATTCTGTCGTTTTAATTAAATTCGGCCATTATTTTCACCTTACCTCCATGTGATGTTAATGTCGTCTGTTAGAGAATACAGGTGGTGTGTAGAATAGTGGAAATGTGGTGTGAGAATACCGGTTTGTCGATAAATCAGACAAAAATGGGAAAAATCCTTTTTACAAGAAAAATGAATCTAGACGGGTTCCTAGCTCGAATGTATGGCAAACATTTAACTTTATGAGTGATGTGTACCTAGAAGCTCTAATGGACTCCAAGCTTTCTTGTAGAGCGAAGGTCGAAAAGACAGTTAAAAAATGGGTAGCAATATTCTGGCAATTGAGAAGACTAGTGGTGGCCGCAACATGAGAGCTCAGCTCAAGGGTTGTGCTAGGGTGGTCGTTAGACCGAGGATTGTGTGCGACTCGATGGTGTGGTGGCCTGCGGTGGAGGACAAGAATACTTATCCAAAGCTGACAAAAATTCAAAGGCTACTCAGTCTCGCCATCACAGGAGCTATGAGAACACTGCCAATAGCAACATCAGATGTTACGCTGGGCTTTCCACTACTCGAGGCCTGGATCATGCATGAATTCATGTCTTCCTTCTTGCAATTGCCGGACTATAGTATCTGGAGAAAAAGATGTGAGATAGTTGGATATAGAACAATCTCCCTTAAAGTCTGGTGTGTGCGAGCTACCTTTGTCCTCATACAGAGTAGCAGCATCTGAGGACAGAATGAGATTGAAGAAAGCATACACACACAGTGACCATTCCAACGAAGGAACAATGGAAACATGAAGAGGTAAATTTACCGGAATGAGCGTTCATATATTATACCAATGGCTCACAACTGGTCGAACAAGAATCATATGGAGCGAAAGTCTTCTTGGAGACTAGCGATACTCGGGAAAACTTCCCCTTGGGAAAGCATGCAACATTATTCCAAGCAGTGGAGTATACAATCCTGATGGTTGCAACAATGAATGAGGTCAAACAAATAAATGAAGAGGAATTAGTAATTTGCTCTGATAGTCAAGCTGCATTCAGGGCAGTCTGCGCACCCAAGACTAACTCGAAATTGGCCGAGGAGCGAGGATACCTTAGAGCGGCTGACACAGCGCGAGAGAGTAAAAATAATATGAGTGCCGGGTTGTAGCGGGGTGGCGGGAAACGAGGTTGAGGATCAACTTGCCAGGATCTGCTCTGTTGCCCGTGTATAGACACGGAGCTCTTCTTATACCATTCTATAGCCCAAGTAAGAGCGAAAATCAGAGAGCGGACTAATCAGTCCCTCTCAAGGTAGCAGAAAAGTCAAGAACTTTATCGGCTGGGATTGATAAAACCAGGACGGAAGGTCTCTTGGCGAGAGATAGGCGGTTCCTGAGCCTGTTAGGGATCATTACAGCTTACTATATGAGCCTAATGCCGGTGAGGAAGGAGGATAAAATCCCCCTCTATTACCTGGGCAGGTGCGCTGCCTTTACAAGAACGACGCACGTTGTATTTGGGCCGTCAATATTGCAGGATGAAGAGACGGTATTTACCACGGAGACAGATCTTGACCTTCATCAGGAGGTCAGGAGGAATAGAGTGGATTGGATGTCGAGCTGGACCTAGCAGCTAGGCATTTTGGCCTCCCTTCAACTACTACTACTGCTGCTACCTCGGTTCTCATTTAATTCGCCCAAAAGCCTTAAATGCTTTTACAATGAGCTTGGCTTAGTTACATTTTGCAATCAAAATGAATAAAGCATCAGTAGTAGTGGATACTCTAGTTCCTATAATAAAATACCCGTGTCCTTGTTATTAACCCTAACTCAACTCAAAACTTATATAATCTACCTAATTTTAGGTTTGGAACCTTCGGTAAGATGTACTACGACACAGTTTTGTCCATAATACTGAAGCATAATTTTTGGACTTGACGCACGTTTCGCTAACGAACCATTATGATGCTAACATGGTTAGCGAAAAGCTCATCGAGTTCAAAAATTCTGTTGCGGTTATGGATAAAACTGTGTCGCAGAAAAATATTTTAGGTTTCTGTAGTAAATAAAAATAATAAATAATAAAAAGTAAAAAAAAAACTTAAAATGAAAATTGCAAATATTAAAATGAAACGTTTAGCATGCTAACTATTGCTGACTAACTAGCAGGCTTAAGCTTGCTGATTGGATTGACACACTTAAGAATTAATTTAGATGCTATTAGCGGCTGAGGTTTATATGGTTTGTAAGATAATGAGGAGTTTATATGCTCCTTTACTGTTGAACCTTGAGGGTGTTAGAGACTTTTGAATTTTTGACGATGTAATAAATAAATTTTTTAACGTGTATTTGGTATTGTATCTGAAAATAGAGAACTATAGCACTTGATATCCGGTAAAAAAAATGTGTACTAGTTCTTTCTACCAATCGGTATGTATATGAAAGCTGCGACCTTTAAGTATCGGGGAATCTGTGTAAATAATCCTGAAGATGTAAAAAACCACATTTCACAAATTCAGTGAGCTTTACATAGGTACCTACCTAGTATCAAAGAAATAAGTGTAAACTTCTAAAATTTACTGGTGCTAGTAATGCAGCTACAATTCCAGAATTTGAATGGTATCATTAATTTTATGTATCGAGCTGAAGACTTAGCAAAGTAATTTGAGTTCATAATCGAGCGGTTATGGGCCTAGAAAATTTAAAACATTCAGGAAAGAGCAAATTAGAAAATCTATACTAACTGGAACCTCCAAATAGAGTTTATTTAGTAACAAACTTATTTTTGGTTATTAAGTATCAGAAGCATTAGCCCCGTTTCACACGAGTCCGACATCGGACATCCGATGTCGGATATCCAGTTATTTCAAATTTACGCACCTCTCCGACTGTCCGACAAACATATGAAAGCTTTCATTTAAAGTTACGGACCTCTCGATCGGATATCTGGTGCCGGATGATCTTATCCAGCAGGTGTAAAATGGCACTTCGTACTAATGGAAAAACACAATTGATAATATCGATTGCTTAAAATCATGATTAATATTAAAAGCACTCGATACGAGGACAAAACTCCACGAAGATTTACGATTGTTGGAAATAAAAGCAGAAAGCTTAATTTTATCTTATAATGTTTGAGAATATTTTATGCTTCGAATCAAGACTACTAATATACCGTACCAGGAAAACTAAAGAGCAAAACTGAAAGAATGGCGTTTGATATTAAAATATCTAAGGCGGCCAACTCCGAAACCTATACGTTAGGTCTTCGACAAGCGTTGCTGATCCAGGTACACTATTTTGGAAATAAGACGGAATAAAGTTAAATGAAAATATAATGTTACTATATAACTCGAAAAATAAAAATACTAATTTTCGTCCACATCATATTTCAGAAACTGTTTCGAGAGCTTTGATCCACAATTAATGATTTTGAATGCGATGTTTGATTTATTTTTAACTCATCTTGGTTCACTTCTTGCATTTGAGCACACTTTCCAATTGAGATTCCCTTATCTCTGTAGCTTCAGATACTTGTTGGTGACCTTGCAACAGTGACCTAAAAATTACGATTCTCTTTTTGTGCGGTAAAATATTTAGACTCATTTCATCAATACTTCAGTGATGATGAACTATAGTAAAACTACGCGTATCAGTTGCACATTCATATAGTCTGTCCATTATGACAGCTTTCAAAAAAGTGCAATTTAGTAATATCCCAAATTTGTATTACAACTTCAGGGTTTTATGGCTTAGTTTTTAACTAGAATTAATTACCATCTAAGATTATTCACCATGAACTTCACTTTCATAGCACAGCGTCATATTATTATAAAACATACAACTTCATGTCAATGCATTTTGAAAAGCTATGAAGACTGAGCAATACATAACAATAAAAAATTAAAGTCCTATCTCATTTCCTTAATTTCAATTTAACGCCCAACCATTTAACGTTATTAAAATTCAGCTGAGGCACTTCGCCGGGATTGGTTAAAACTAATCGGTTCAACTTATTGGCTGGTGGATGTGATAAAATTATTTATTCTGAACGTGTAAGTTACAGCAATGTTTTTGTCTTCCAGCATAGGAACTAAAGCATACAAAAAGGTAGATTTTAAGGCAGGAATCTTCAAACACGCTCAGACAAGGTAGAACTAATCATTATGGGCCATGAAGTGCAGGAACTCGAAATTATATTTTTTGAGCTACCTATATTGTTATTTTTCGCGACGGTAGGAATTATTGTGTTAGTAAAATGATTGTGAATCACATTCACTAGAACATATTTTAAACGAAAAACATATATCAAAGTTATTGGTAACTAGACGCCTGGCGGGAAGGGGATGCTTTGACATATTTTGGCTCCACAGAGTTAACCAGTAGATATAATTCCCATTGGTTGTAAAGCATTTTTTTTCTTTTTATGCAAAACTTGTAAGAATTGTTCTGAAGCGTCTGAATATGTCAATACGCATCGTAAAATTAGGGAATAAACAGGCTTACATTTCCTCGTAGGAGATATGAGATTTTCAAAATGGCGACTGAGTACTCTTTTGAAATAAAAAGGGTGGGGGGGGAGGTTGAGTTATGCTTCATTTTGAAATAATTTTTACTCTTATTAGGTTTCACCGAAATATATTACAAGTTCTAAGTTATTCCTGATAGTTCACGATGTCAATATGGCGGTGGTAGGCACTATTTAGTTTTTTTTAATATATCAAGTGGCATCGCGTTTAGAAGCTTTAGTTCAGCTTAATTCGCTTTAAAAATTTAAGATGACGTCAATGCTTACCATGCTTTAAATATTTAAGATAACGTCAATGCTTACCGTCAATGCTGCACAAAAAAAAGTTTTTTAATAACCTTTAATAATTTTATGCAATGACCGTGTTTAATTTCTCCATGCAGAGTTTTAAAAATATTGTAAAGAGGTGCAAGATTTCGAGCAGTGATTTATACAAATATATTGAAATTGAACTATTGTTTACCAATATTTAAAAAAAAAATAAGACAGGTGGCTGGAAATTTGCAGTAGATAGTAGATTATCCGTATATTAAAATTATAAGTAACAATGTCGTTACGTTAGATTATGTTAGCTTATTATTCTCAAATAATAACAAAGTTTTAAAATTAAATATAATAAACCACACCTTTGTTTTTGACATTGTGAAATAATTATTTTGTTTTAAAATAGTGTACTAAGTGTTGATAAATAAAATATTTTAATTGTTGAGGTATTTATTTTGCTCGTTTAAAATGCTCCGAAATTAAAAGTGAAAATTGATAGATCCCCATATTGGTTTGGAAATCCACAGCAATTTAAAATTTGGGAATTGTATTAAGGGTAAAAATGCCTTGAAAATGAAGTATCAATCCACCTACCTTCCCATTTGAAAAAAATGTTTCAAGATGGAGCCTTGCCGCCTTTTTGAAAACCTTGTGTTAATATCCCAAGCTCCAGTCAAATTTGGCACTTTTAATAAAATGTGCCAAAAATGTAATTATTATCAAACTTGCTTATTTTTGGCACTTTAACTCATCTATAAAATTTTTAAATATTGGCAGGTTTATTAACTTTTATCCACCAATGTGAAATTATTTGACTTTTACTACATTAACATCTTAACGAAATTTTTGGTAAAATTTTCGTGTGTAATTATTTATTTTGCATGGTATTGTAAAGCATGTGCTCTTTGAGAAAAGTTCATTTAACTCTTCCAACCACTCACATTTCTTTAAATCGAGTAAATAGATTGATAAGAAGATATCATTAGAACCATTTCAGTAAAATTGTTCTTATTTTGAAAATTAAAAGTCCTAACGCAACATTAAACCGACAGGTAATTTGCTGATTAATTTATATTACAGTAAAAAAAAAACGAGAAACCAAATATTTTTTGGATAAATGTAAGTATTTTATGCCTGGTTTTTATTATTTTTATATAATGAAACTAGCAAATTACTTGTGCCCACCTAAATGTGCACTGGTTCAATAGGCCGTCATTCTGGTTCTGATAGTGCCAACATAGTTAAACTCTGGCAAAGTATTAAGGACTATAAGACCTTCGAAATGATGTCTCACATGACCCCTCCAACCCAAACTAACCCAAAACGGCGCCATTTTAACATTTTCCGCTATCACTATTATGTAAGAAGGTATCTATCTATCCCTTATTTAATCCCTCCAAATTTCGTAACGATATCTGAAACGGTTTGGAATATATCAGGGGTGGTTAGATAGATGCGCATGTACAGGGTGTTTCACGGTGGATAGCGCATTAGACGTTTCTGGCGAACCGATCAACGCATCACTCTCATATTTAATCACTTACATGAACAGGTATGATCTAGTTTGCTAAAATATTTTCGACAATGCGATATTGTCGCTTCTACTAAAAAGTAGTAGCAATTGTGATATTTTAAACGGAACGCCAAGAATATAATCATTTTAAAAATCTCAATTAATTTCTTAACAACTTTGCTTAACAATTTTCTTTTTTTTTTCAGTAAACATGACTTCTAAAAATGCTGACACTGCAATTTGGATGACAGTTATGTAATATCTGGAGGCTTTTTTTTTCCTGGGACTAAATTTTAGTTGCCATTTGGTTTAAAAATACATATATTAAAGGGCCGAAAAGTAGATTTTTGAAATCCTATACGTTATTACCCATATGAAAAGCTACTGAAATTTTCTCTTTATTTTTATATATCATACCATACCTAACTAGTCAAGATTTTGACTTAAAAGCATTTGTTAGCAAAAGTTCCTTGAAAAACTTATCCTCATTCAGATTTTAGTAAGTGTGCCATGATTATCTATTGTTTGACATGAATGTCATTACTTTTCTAGTACTTTTAGAATCCTGAATATATTTAGAACTATGAAGGTCAAGGATGCAAATGAAGTTCTCCTGAATTTGTTTGTTTTGTTTGAACAACGGCAACGTAAAAAATTATCAGCAGAATGTGTGGACAGTTTTTTTGAAATGTACCCGAATCTTCCGCTAATGAAGATTAGAAAATGCATACGAATACAAATAATAAATCAATAAAAGTGGTAAAATAACTAATCATAATATATTATTAATTGATGCTCAAAATAGATTAAGAGCGAGTGATCTCAGAAGCTAATTCCACGGTTTCAAACTCTTTACACAACGCGTGTCAAAAATTGTATTAAATTCTGCGGTAATTTCTCCTATGCAATATAAAGAAGCTCCGTCGAGTTGATACCAACAACTTCGCTATTCTTCAAGTGGAAAATCATCTACGAACTTTTCGACAATTATTGTTCTCAAAATATTGAGGTAGTTTCTTGTTCTTGAGGCTTTATGGTTCGACCGCTAAACACATTTTGAATCATGCATGTTATGTCGTTCGAAAATTCTTGAAGTGATAAATTAGAAAGGACTCAACGTTGGGTCAGTGCAGACAGTGATATCGAAGCAAACACATAAACTGATTGTGGTAAAAAAGCGATAAAAACCGTGCACTTCCCTGCGAAATAAATATTACCGGTAAAACAACGATGGCTAAATGACTAGTAAACAGCATGTGTATTTTTCTATCGGTTTTTAATGATGATTATAATTTTTTATTAGACGTAAAAACACGTTGCCCCGCCGGCCGGCGCCGCTGGCGAAAATCTTTTTCTTTCACTTGGCGTCTTGCATCTAGGGAACCCTTGTTACGCACACGCGTAACCGTTGTTGAAATATAAATAACATCATTAAATCATTTATTTTGGACTGTCACATATTATAACATGTTTACAATAATACTATTACATTCAAATTATATTAATTAAATGACCCTGTTATGTATTCCGTTGTAAAAACAATAATTGTTGTCATTACCAGAACTATTTAATTAATTTTAAATTTCCCGGGGCCATGGTCAGCGTTGATGTAGAATACTGTTTGTTTATTGGTTCTAAAGATCTGGTCGCCATTTTCAGATATTATTAGCACAGTTTATTCAATAACCAGCTACTCATCTCTATCTAAATCGGAAAGTTGGAGTGTTGGGCACTGCGCACACCTGACAGTGCCCTGAGCGGTTCAGTTCCACGGTCTCGTGATTTTTCAGGCAATGTCATTACATTTACAGCCGTGTCATTACACGAAGCGAACTGAATTTAAAATGAATATTCGCTTCAAAATCCACAACAAATTCGTCCAAAGCTACGGCTATCGCCCTAAAAAGACCGGAAATTTCGGGTTTTTATACAATTTTGCCATTTAAAATCGTTTTCAAACGAATTTTAGACGATAAAACATCGTATTTTAAATTAAACGAACTGTCAAAGGTATTATTAAGATGCCCAGACGTTTAGAAAAATATTAAGTCAAGGCCCTCTTCTAAAATTTTCATTTGACTTTCCCAAATCAAAGGATGCCGCCGCAAGATGAGTAGCTGGTTATTGAATAAGCTGTGTTATTAGTTTTTTCCGTGGTAGTAATTGTTTTTCTTAGGCCCTATGTATCGTTCTCTTGATACATTTATCAAGAAGATAGCTGCCATAGAAACAATGGTATTATCATTGATAAAGTTACTGAGAGATGGATATATCGCCACTTAGTGATTTGCCAGATTCTTCCCGCATTTTGCTTGTGAAAGTGTCACCCCACCTGCCGAATTCCCGGGTTGGGGTTGAAAGTATAACGAACTTGATGCTTGTTGGTTATTTTGACGAAATAGGAATGGCGTAGTTATTACATATTTGACTATTATATCTTAGTTTCTATTTTATACGCATACATTATATATTCAAAATGCTATGAAGTTATATTATTGTTTGGTTATTATTACTTCCAGCATATATAACCTTTAGTATTTACAATATATATTTCCTTCTTCTCTTCATGCCATCTTCTCATTGAAGGTTGGCGACCACGTTTCTAAATGCGTCTCTGTCTCTTGCAACATGAAACAGTTCCTCGACGCCGAGATTTGTCCATTCCCTTACGTTTCGGAGCCAGGATTTTTTTCTTCCTGCCGATACCTTTCTTCCCCTCTACTCTACCCTGCATTATGTTTTGTAGCAGTAGGTACTAATCGTTGCGTAAGATGTGTCCTATGTAAGATGTTTTTCTTATCTTAATGAGTGTCAACAGTTTTCTTTTGTGACCAATCTGTCTTAGTACTTCGTCGTTGGTGATTCTGTCAGTCCATGGTATTTTCAGGATGCGTCTATAAAGCCACATCTCAAATGCCTCAAGTTTTTTGATCATTTGGGCTTTCAAGATCCAAGTTTCCACTCCGTACAAAAATACTGACCACACATAGCATTCCATAAACCTTATTCTGATGTGGAGGTTTAGATTTCTGTTTGAAAGCATTGCGGAGTATTTGACAAATGCTTTTCGAGCCATTTCTATTCTGATCTTTATTTCTTCGTCTAGATCCATTTGAGCATTTATGACTGAGCCGAGATATTTGTATTTTTGCACCCGTTCTATTTGTTTTCCACTCAATGTGAGAAAAGGGTCAGTGTTTGGAAAATTATAACCATGAATTTAGTTTTTTTTTATGTTTATAGTGAGTCCTGCTTCTTCACATTCTCGGTTGACTCTATCTAATAGGGTTTGAAGATCTTATGCACTCTCTGCCATTATAGCAGTATCATCGGCGAATCTTAGGTTGTTTATTAATGTTCCTCCAATGTTTACTCCCTCGCATCTCTCTTCCAGCGCTTTGTGAAACACAAACTGTGAATATAGATTAAATAGTTGTGGGGATAGAACGCAGCCCTGGCGAACTCCTTTTTGGATTTCGATTTCATCTGTGTCCTTGTCCTCAACACGTAGTAATGCCGTTTGATTGTTGT
Organism: Pissodes strobi; assembly: GCA_016904865.1. Classification (NCBI taxonomy): domain Eukaryota; kingdom Metazoa; phylum Arthropoda; class Insecta; order Coleoptera; family Curculionidae; genus Pissodes; species Pissodes strobi. The sequence continues at coordinate 11,620 of MU185184.1, forward strand.
AGATATTTTTATTAATCTTATATCGCTTGGATCCAGATTGATACTCCTTAGGTTCTCTATGAGTTTATCGTGTTGGACTTTATCAAAAGCCTTCTGGAAGTCGATGAAACAGACGATAACATTTTTGTTTTATTCTCTACTTTTCTGTAACAGTACTGTGATAGCAAACCATGCTTCTCTAGTTCCCAATCCTGCTCTAAAGCCAAACTACGCCTCATCTAGTTGTTCTTCACATTTTCGATATATTCTCTGATGGATTATTTTCAAAAGTACTTTTAATGTGTGACTCGTCAGGCTGATCATCCGGTATTCATCACAGGACATGGGGTTGTTCTTTTTTAGGAAAGGGATTGAAGACCGATTTATGCCAATCTTTTGGCATTTCTCCTGTTTCATAGATTTTGTTGAGTATTTTTGTTAGATGGGTCAAGTTTCTATCATCTAATGCCTTTAAGAACTTTATTGGAATGTTGTCAGATCCAGCTGCTTTTTTATTTTTCGAAATTCTTATGGCATATTCCACTTCTGATTTAAGAATACATAGGTGTTCCGCTTATCTGTTTTCTTCTCTTACGTCATCTCGTTCTGATGCAAATAGATGTTTTATGTAGCCTACCCAAGTGTGTTTTTTGTCATCTTCTGTCAACTGGATCTCTCCTTGGGTGTTTCTTGTGACCACTGGCATTCTTTTCCTTGTGTTTCCAGTTAATTTCTTCAATTTTATATGTAGATTAAAGTAATCATGTTTATTGTTCAGATGGATATATCGCCACTTAGTGACTTGCCAGATTCTTCCCGCTTTTTGCTTATGAAAGTGTCACCCCACCTGCCGAATTCCCGGATTGGTGTTGAAAGTATAACAAACTTGATGCTTGTTGGTTATTTTGAAGAAATGGGAATGGCGTAGTTATTACATATTTGGCTATTATATCTTCGTTTCTATTTTATACGCATACATTATATATTTAACCTGCTATGAAATTATATTATTGCTTGGTTATTATTACTTCCAGCATATGTATATGACCTTTAGTATTTGCAACATATATTTCCTCATAATCTTAAAGTTTGACAGAGTACTGAATAAAACATATATATTTAATTATTTCTATGGACTATTTGAATAAATTTAAGTGCCCGTAACTTTTGTAATAAACAGATAGGTATTATTTTATTTTAAATTTAAATGTGTTTGAAAACATATTCTTCTTTAACTTTCCACTGACTTAAACATTAATTAAATATAATCTGCGTTCTTATATACATAAAACCAAGCAGTTCCAAAGCACCATAAAGTTTGTTCAAAACACAGACACTACTTTGCATCGTTTTCAAAATGTAAAATTGTATTTTCCAGAAAGCTAAATCTTCAACGTTTGCCATGCCGGTTACATAACGTTGGACCGGCTGCCAGCCACCTGGACATTGATGACGTCTTTTTTACACAATTAAAGAACCTTGCATTGCTGACTAGAGAAATACTTGAGATATGAGTACATTTTACTGAACTTTCTACATGCCCTTCTATTAATTTTACCACATTATGCAAACTTCGTTTGAATAATTGACATACCACCTAGAATAGAGAATACCATCTCTCATAAATTCAATAACCATTTAATAGAAATTAAAGTTTTATGTAGAGCCATTTATTTACCCATGCCATACTTTATTGCGATAGTGCCGTCACCTATGAGATAACATAAATATTCTGTATGAATGTTGCTAATTTAATTATTAAGTTATTATTTAGTTATTTCGGGAATTTAATATTTTATCAACTTAAATTATAAGATCATTACTGTAATAATGCAAAATAATATTTTATTTATGCATGAAATAATCGATTTTATGAATTCTTTTTATGTTCGGCACACACAGACAAGGAAAATACTATACCACTCATCGAGCGGTTCGTGTACGGATAAAACGGTGGACGTTGGGCTTGAAGCGCTGTAGGTTCCAGAGCGAGGCAATCCTCCAGACAAAGGATTTCCGCAACAGCGACGTCCTAGGTCTTCGCAACTGAATCGTATGTTGATGAGCAGCTTTGTATCTGTTTGGCACAACTCTGGTCGGAATGATAGGTCCGCCACTTTTCTTTGATGTTCAAGGCTATCAAGATCTTTAGTCAACTCTGTATCATCCACAAGATGAACTGCTCTCCTCTGTAATAAGCCTTTGAGTGCCGAACTGTATACACGGGAACAGAATTCAAGAGATGGTCTTCTCTAGGCCCTATGAATCAGTAAGAGTTGATGAGGTGTATACAACTGTTTTACTCTATAGAGTGTTCCTAGTTTTGTGCTGCTGACTTGGAGATTTTGGTGACGTTATTACGCCTAGACATGTTGTCTACGTTGATGCCCAGAAGGCTTATGGATGAGGCCATAGTCAGTGTTTGTCATGTTATTGATAATGATGGCTTACTTGTAGATGTCACTCATAGTTCTAAGTTTTAAATTTTATATATTTTTTTAAATTTTATATTTGTTTGGTGTATAATCTCGGCAGTAGTCATTGTTATCGTGTCATTTGTTGTTGTTGTGAGGTGAAAGAACGCACGTTAGGTGAGCTATTTGGCTATTGTATTTTAGGTTTTTTCTAATTTAATTATATTTTATAGGTCTGATGATGCCCCTAATAAGGCGAAACATGTAACCTGGGACAAATTATAATTATTTTGATACTGTAGATTTTGAGTTTGGTTTTCCCTCTTATAATTTAAAGTCAGTATCTTTGGGCAATAATGGATGATTTTTTTGATGTTATTGATAAGTCAGGTATTGCGGTTTATGCTTTTTTTGCTTGAGGCTTCCGTGCGTTAAACTGGATATTGCTTTTCTCGCCCCCTTCCACGATGGCGTTCATATCCTCATTGATGGCAGCAATCTGATTCTCCCGCTCGCGTTGGGAAGGAGCAGCCGTCATTGGAGTCCGAGACATGAATAAGGATATAAGAGTGCTATCGTCTAGCTTTGGTCCACAGGTAGGTCACGTAACTCAGGAGATCTCCCGGTGAACTGTGGTTACCGAAGTCGTACTGGCGATCACTTACAATGCCTGCCGATTCGAGATATTTTAAGAGCTGTTCGGTGATCATTTTCTCCATGACTTTGTACATGATCGGTACTTAGATTTTGATTAAGATTAAAACTATTATATAATTATTAATTCTTTTCAGTTTTACTATAAACTGAACGCAGTAACCAACTGCATTTTTAAAATTAACAGTCAGACAGACAGAAGACACAATGGAAAAATTTAAACACGTTTCTATAATTTTAAATATATATATTTTTCGTTGAACTTAAAAATACATTATAACCACATACCTAGAAAAACAAGAATTGGTTCATTCATACACCCCCTGGAAAAGCGGTCAGTTATTGTTTGCAATGTTATTGAAATTGACTAATGGATGAGAGAGAGAGAGAGAGAGAGAGAGAGAGAGAGAGAGAGAGAAAAGGATATACACCGGCCCTGAATAGCAAACAACGTTAAGCGTTTACAGTTTGTAATCTTTTATCCCCGTCTCACTAGTGTCGTATGGGCAGATAAGGAACTTGTGAAAAAAAAATAATTTTGTTATTTTGGTCTATTTGTTAGCTTTAGATCCATAAATGATTGTTTTTTAGGGGTTAATGGATTATAAAAGGGGGGGATTCACTCACTTTCAGACTTGAATATTTTAAAAAATCATAAATTATTATTATTGACGGACGAAAGAAATTAGGTAATGATAAAATTGTGGTTTAATATACATATGTTATCTACTTTTGCGTAGATCAGGGCGCCAGGCATCAACCTACGGATATAAAAAAACTGCGAGTAAGCAGATAAGTCAGACGATTCCGTGATTGTCCGGGACCGAGTCCGGGACGTACAAAAAGTCAACGGGCTGGGGTTAAAAAGAAACGATAGTATTAATTTAGTTCAGTTTGGAATATAGAACGTTTTGCTTTGATAGTGGCTTATTTATATTAGGCTTTAACCCAGTAGTTAATAAAGCAGCGGCGGGATTGACCTATCTGCTTAGTGTTAATTCTGTGCAAGGAAAAATTGTGTCTGGTTCATTGATATTATACGGACAGAGAGTTCAAATATATCAAACTGTAAGTTAGAAGTACGTGTTATTGACAGCTAATAAGTGCAATTTTCCGAGACATACCACTATAAAGAACAGTCCGAACAGTAGTTATTTATAATCATTGTACGGGGTGTTATGCAGACATTTTTAATTTTTACGTTACTGTTTGCTAAAGCGAGTCGAGCTGCGTTGTGTCGTATTTCCGTCCAAAAAATTAAAAATTAATAATTTTGTGGGCAATTAAGTTTTTATTATTTATTTGGACATAATGAAACACTTGAAGATGGCGTCCGCAGCGCCTCAATATTTCATTCATGTACGGCCACAACGACGCGCATGCGTCATGTTTATCTGGGCGGCTCTCCATTGCCATAACATTTTAGGGGGCATCTGTTTAAAGTCAGGTAACATTGAAATAAGCCTGCTGTCAAGCAGAAAATAATAATAATAAATACAAAAATGAAAATGGCTAGGCTTAACAGAATAATATATTATTATTGAAATATACACATAACTAAAAAATAATATATTTTAAGTTACAGTTCGGGAAAAACCAATTTACGTTTAATTCATAATTGGTCGACAGCCGCCGTGGGTTGCCTCATAATGAACTCTTATCTTAAAGTATTGTGTCAAGACGAAGTTTATTAATTCATGGCAGTGGCCATCGATGCACGATTCTTCTAAAACGTAATCGTCAAAATTGTCATATATGCCACTTGGCAACTTGGTATATTTATTAATAGTATATTACACACATATTTGATATTTTTGTTAAAAATATTTGTTGTTTTATAAACAAATCTAAAGTATTTTTCGGGTCAAGTTAACAATGGCGCTGTAAAATATAACAATTTTTCAAAAAAAAAAAATAACGAAGAATTAGGTATTCTATATTAGTTTTCTAATGAAAAATATGCGAATAATTTTTTGTGTGTTTTTTTAACCTGAAACCTGAAACATATTTGTATCGAGCCTACAGGATCCCTCGTTACGTTTTGTCTTCAATTATTTGAACACTTCATGCCTGGCTCTCCGCTCGCTTCGGGGGCGCAACCAACAAAAACTAACCACAGCTAACCCAAAATATGGGCGAAAACATTCTCCTGAATTAATTTCCATAATAAAGGCAATTGACAATGCACAAACAAACAAAACGAAACGAAGCGAAATCACAGAATAGAAAATGTTGACAAACCGTACGGCTGAATGTCGGTCACAAAAACATTTAACCTAAAGAGACCCGACAACTCATTCATAAAAATCCGAAATCTTGCAAAAATATCAACAAAACGATTGTCCCGCCTCCTTATATTTTTATGTATGGTGTACAAACTTTTGTCAAACTTCGTCCCCACTACTAAATGTAGTATTGCCCGCCCCCGCCTTAACGAAAGCAAGGACAGTTCATAGACGTAGACTTTGAAAATGTGAGTCCATCATAATAATAATTTCAATAAAGTAAATATGTTTAATTTGAAATGATGGTATTTATTCGAGTGCATTATTTAAAATATATTTATGTTTTATTTATAGCGTGTGGGTTAGATTGAGCTAGTTTGGGTTAGATATGGGTTCTGAAGGTTAGTTAACACAAAATAGTTATTTTGCTGTCACGAAATTTTTCCGTGTCCTTGCAAAACCACTGCGATGAAACCAAAGAAGTATTCACTTCAAAAATGATTTAATAGAGGTTGGTAAATGACTGCAAACATATCAGATTATCCATTAATATCACATACATAGGTAAGTATTATAAAATATTAATTAATCACATCACAAAATGGTGCCCACTGTACTACTGTGTTTCATTTACTTTTACTTACTTGTGGAAACTCAGGTTGGGATGGTAATAGCTGGAGATTTTGCATACCTCACACCGCAAGACCATCGTTACTTTGATATAAAGTTTATAAAAAATATTTATAGGAAATCACTCACGAAATACAAAAAAGCTACACGTCGCGTCGCGTCGTACAAATTCAGGCTTTAAAACGTCCATTTGAAACCAAACAAAACTGGGCGAAGGGTGCTATTTTGCACGTTTTTTAATGAAAAACATTTATTTATTCAAGTCGCGATCAAAAGTTGGACGGCCATCTTGTTACTTTTGACGTCTGTATTATTAGGAATCCCATTCAAAACGGTGTCGAAATATTTGCTAGTGAGCTTTGACATTGCACAATTTTGTTAATATCATAGCAACCAGTCATCAAAAATAGTACTTTGCGTATCGAAAAGACTTCTTTATGACACCAAAATAGAAATAGTATATTGTGCAACAAGTGCTGAAAATAAGACCTTTCACACGAATGAGACAGTTTGGTGACACGAGCGGTAAGCCAGTGTCATAAAGTCTCATGAGTGTAAAAAGTCTTTTCAGCACGTGTAGCACACTATACTTTTTCTACGTCTGCTACATACAGGGTGCCCCACTGGGAGTGTGTTAGAAAATTACATGTTATATGGGAAACATTTTTATTATTGATTTATTAGAAAATTTTATTCCTAATGAAAGAAGCTACGTGAGTAAGAGATTCTCGCTAAACTATAACTAGGATAGTGGGGTCCCTATTTTCCAAATATTTTGAAAAAGAGGCTCCGAGGGCGAAGCCCTAAAATGGGGCCCCAGGGGGGCGAAACCCTAGAATGGGGCCTATGCTTCGGGAGTCCCATTTTGTACAGATTTAGCAATGGAGCCCCCGGGGGCGAAGCCCTAAAATGGGGCCCAAGTCTTAAAAGGGGGCCCTCTGGTATAAGAGTTCCATTTTCTACAGTTTTGCAAAAAGGGGCTCCCGGGGGGTGAAGCCCTATAATTGGGCCCCCTTTTTTAGAGATCTGGTAATGGGACCTTTGAGGGCGAAGCTCTAACACGGAGACGAAGCCCTTTAATCTAAATACCCGAATAAGCGTGTGAATGTGAAAAGTATACTTTGCACACGCCGTGAGCAAAGTATACTTTTCACACGATGTTTGAAATGTCCAGTTTTCAAGAACAGTTGTTAGTGCGTTTTTGTCTATTTTCAGGGCAGTCGTAGAAAAAAGTATATTCAACTTACATTTGCAATGAATGGTCATTGCATAATATACTATTCAGCAGCTAATAATGAAATAAAATTTCCGAAAACTTATTTCCTGAATAATTTCAAATTTTAACACGAAATTTATGAGATACCAAAAATACGCAATTTTATCCCGATTTAAACGTTTTCGTGACACATAGGGTTTTTCTGCTCTCAATGGTTAAACGAAAAATTAAATCATACCACTGCTAGCCTAAAAATAAATTGCTTATCATTATTTTTGAGACAAATAAAAAGGAACTGAAGTACCTATACACATTTTATTTAAAAACATACAAATATGACAAATATCTGGTTAATGACATATTCAAAAAGTAGCTTAATAACTATTTTCTTCTATTAAATACCTATTAAAACATATTTACAGCAGTGCCTTCACTGGTTTTGAAACGTTACCAAGTTAGAATAATTATCGAATGGGGAAGAGCCGTCGGTCGTCGACCTCCAATGCTCTCAATCTATTGGTTCAGTTACTTTACTACGTGCATACTATAAATATTTTGGGGGTAAAACAAGGCGGAACCAAGGGAAGCGGCATTGTCAGATTGACATGTAAGAACTTCAGAACCGGTTTTTGATGAATCAAAAATGGGGAAAATAAGTATTTAGTGTTATAATTTAATATGAAAAAAGTATGTACAGTAACTCGTAAACTTAAAATTTGGCAACGCTACATCTATCGACCATAGAATGTGCCTCAATGTTGGGGGAAAACAAAGAACCATTTGTCCCGTCTCTTCAGGTTAAATGTCTTTGGTCGGTCACGCCATCCCGCCGACCAGTGAGATTGTAGCGCCACTGTAGACCTACACGAATACCAATAGAAATTGAGCATGCGCGACTGTTTGCTACACGTCAAAAAATAGCTCCAATTGAAATATTAATATTATGAAAGAAAGCTATAAAATTCCACATTTTTTTCGTAAATCAGCTTCTTATAATATTAATTAATTATGTTAAGTAATTTTGATAGCATTATTGTTAAGGATCACCTATTTTTCTGCTGCATGACACTATATCAACAACTACATTTGAAGCGTTGATTAATTTTCCATAACGTTTGGTAACTAATAATTTTGACAAAGAAACGTCGGATTCTATTAACTCACAACACTTCAAATATATAACAATAAACAAGAAATGGTTAAAACAGGTACTTACTTTCCTAAAATAATATTCGACGAGTATGCCTATGATTTTATTTATTCACACATGAAATGTAATATTTGGGTTCAAATGAATGAATGCTCTATTTTCATGAGCATGGCATCCAGTTTCTTCTAGAAGAGTGCCAACTACGGAGTACCGCTGATCTCTTGAATAATGTGAAGTGGTGAGCAGTGAGATAAAGCCCAGAATATGTACATAAAATTTCAAGCGGAAAATAGGTATAACACTTCGTATTTTTTTGTGTTTCCATTTTGACTAAGGTTGGTATTATAACAGTGTATATGTTAGTGTAATAATCTACACGGTATACTTTAAAGTGATTTTTTTTTTATTTTGACATGCTTTAATTTCTAATAAATATACATTTTCTATTTTGCGTTTCAAATGATTCCATTTTGACACGCAATCGCAAGGGAGTGTCGAAAAAACCTCTTTTCGACACTACTTTTGTTGATTGCTCGCTGTGATATTAACAAAATTGTGGAATATCTCACACTCGCAAAAATTGCGGCACCGCTTTGCATGAGATTTCTAGTAATAAAGACGCCAAAAATGACAAGATGGCTGCGCAACTGCTGACAAATATCCGAAATTATTTACAGCAAATCTTGATTGCAACAAAAAATGACGCAAACTTGCCACTTTTATCTAGGTTTCCATTGCCTGACAGTTGCAAATTTGATTTTAATTCTAACCCAAACTTATTTCTGCTCATACAGTTTCTGACAGTTGGTAATCCCTTGTCTCCAGTATAAATTAGTTTGTGGTAATACATGGTATCCAGACAGTAACAATTTTTCAAAAACTTCTTCAGGTCGTTTACGCATAGTTTAAAATCTTGGCGATTATTACCTCGGGCATATTTTAGTGAAAAATCCACTATCGTCGAAAGAAGTTATGTGTCAAAAAAACATTCAAAACACATCTAATGGCGATTTCCTCTTCAGAGCTTATTTCAACTTTTGCAAACTGGTAGCTTTATTTGATACAAGCAAAGTATTATACGTAACTTCACTTCTCTGAAGGTTCTGCGTGTTTTCTTTTCTCACCTAAAAGCTTCCTTATTTTCTCTGAAAGTAATTCATCGTTCGGTTAGTCATCAATAACATTATCACACCTAATATCTATTTTAAACGTGCCATCTATCTCTTTATTTAGCAAACCAGCCAATTATCATCAATAGTTTCCTCATCGGTCAATTCGTCGACTTCCGGTGGTATATAAGCAGTATTTACATAACCTATATTAGAAAAAAAAACGTCTAGCCTACACTTCAAATCAAAATTTTATATCAATTTACCATAACCTTCCCCTTCCAATTCATTTAAGATGTCGTTCAGTGCATCCTCCGGCCGTTTGAGTCAAAATGTGTATATTAATTATATCACGCACTTCAAAATGTAGCTCTAAACCAAAGCGCAGCGGCCAAAAGAATAAAAGAAACGAAAGAAGAAGACTATCAGGATCAGACAAGTATCTGCCTGCATGTTACTATGAAGCGGTAGTTTACCCACTGCGCCAACAATGGTGCGCTCACCTACTATTAATGTTTACTATAGTTTTACAAAATAGATCCTCGACGTTCATATAAACAACATCACATCGAATTCTATAATGTTTTCCAACACTAATTACAAAAAAAAATGTCAAAATAAATATAAGCACTACGATACTATTTATTATATTCCAAGGAGACTTTTAATAACCTCAAATTCCGTATTTTCAAACATTCAGGAAGAATAAAAAAAATACAAAATTGCATAGTAAAGTCCTAAAACAACTTGTCTATGTCTAAAAATTATATACTTAAATCAGATTAAATGATACAAAAATTAAAGCATACAAAAAAAATTGATCTGGTGCATAGGTGCACCATTGATTGATTATTTTGCGTGCTCGCGATGGTTGCATAAAAAAACTTTTTTATCCGTTGATACAGGCTTGTTTTGTTTTCATGAATACTTTGATTTTATATATAAAAATCTGCTTTTTTATAAAAAAATTTTGTCCCGAGTAATCTTAAAAATTAGTGGAATTTATTAAATAAATATTTTGTTTCGATGAGGGGATATTGAGATATTGAAAATGCTTAGCTCTTTTATAGTGAATTTTTAGTAATTAGTTCTTTTTTTTTGTTTTGCATTGTTGCTGACAGCTTATGTATAATGAACGGGTAAATTATACAAATATTAGTGACTACATGGTTGGTAGTAATTATAGACAGAGAGTTTTTCGCTTTTTTGTGATTCCAAGATTTAATTAACCTAACAATGGGTCGTCGCAGATCGTCGTCCAGTAGCCCCAGCTTAAGTTCTAGTTCGAGCCACTATAGCAGCCAGAAAAGGCATAAGAAGAAAAATACTACAACGTTAACGCCAGATCCTAAACAGACTAGAAAAATCGAAATAGTTGAGAGTTCGACTAGTCCCAGAGCACCGACTACTCGCGACACGCGGATCGAACGACCAGGTAATTTAATAGAGAATTTATTCTTGCGGATAGATCAAAACATGTTACACCATCCCCAAGAATTTTGATTAGAACCGGAAGGCATTCCCGAGTTTTTTCCTGATAATCCGAATATAAGTTGCTCAAGATAGTTTTAAAATATTGAGCTGGCTCAAGTTAACAAGTGGGACGAACATTTGCTTAAATATACCATGCAAAGTCGTCTTACTGGTTTAGCGAAGTAATGGTACGATAGACTTCCATCCTACCAATGAAACTGTGCCGAATGGAAAGCTCTGCTACTTAAAACATTTCCAAAACACAGTGACTTTGCATCATTGCTGGGGAAACTAGTGATCAGGTTTAAACTGCCAGCCGAGTCTTGGGAACAATATTATTTCAATAAGCTCAACTTCATCAATGCTTGCGAAATAACTGGGAAAAAGGCCGTCCCCTGTCTCATAGACGAAATTAAGGACCCTACAATCCAGGCAGGTGCACGAGCTGGTCGATATGATATTCCCTTTGAATTATATGCGAAGTATATTTCTTCTCTAAAACTGGAAATGATAGGACCATCCGAAAATAGAGAATACCATCAACCTATTGTATCCAAGAGATTTCGGAGCGAGAATAATGCTGATAAAAAATCCACACTTGGTTGCTAGAACTGTAGGAATAAACCTAAAATCGAGTGCACTGTCTGCAAACGCTTAGGATATTTAGCTATAGATTGACGAAGAAAGCCATTAAGGAGTCAAGTTGAGGACCCGCCTTTAGGTACCAAGCACAACAGAAATTAATTTTTGATTGCTCTATCAAAAATAAATCTACCAAGGCTTACGTAGATTCCGGATGTGAGGCCGTGTTCATACGATAACAAGAAGCCAAGGCCCTGAACTTGCAGTGGGCACTCAGCATGATGTCCATAGCTCATTATGGTGGTGCAGAGGTTGCCGTTTTTAGAAAAAGTTAACATTTCGGTCAAAATCGATCTGGCTGAAGGCAATGTTAAGGCGTTCGTGTACGTAACAGCGTCCAAGGTGTACAAGTCATGATAGGGTAAACATTTTTTACTACTACGTTGGGGTTTGGAACCTTCGACAACATGCACTAAAACAGAGTTTTATCCACAATACCGAAACAGAATATTTGCACTCGACGCGCGTTTCGCTAACCATGTTAGCATCATCAGGAGATGATTAAAACTAGTTTTAACTAGTTTTAATCATCTCCTGATGATGCTAACATGGTTAGCGAAACGCGCGTCGAGTGCAAATATTCTGTTTCGGTATTGTGGATAAAACTCTGTTTTAATTAAAACATTTTTTAATCAACCTGGTGTTCTTATGATAGTCTCTGGAGAAATTGTAAGAATTTTGCGTGCTGACGCTGACATAAAAAGAGTATTGAATTTACCAGCAAAGAACATACCTTTATGGGTAAAACATAATACCATAATTCCACCGAGGACATCTGCATTAAAAGCAAGTACGACTCTAAGTACCATCTACCATGATGTGTATATTCGAGGTAGATCGAGGGAGAAGACGATTGTGTTACTGTGGCAAAAAATAAAAGCAAGTGCTAGTTAGCTGCTCGTTGTGTCGTTTGCTTTGAGAGTACATTTTTCCATAACTGTTCGACTGTTTTATCTACACGGATAAAAATTAGTACATTATTCAGTGAGAAAGATTTGCCCTTGAACTCAAACCTGACTTTAAATGAAATTCCAAATATAATTGACTTAGGAAAACTGACATAATGAAAATGCCAATACATCTGTCCGATGACAATCCACTAGTCTATCGACCATATCGTTTACCTTATAATGAACGATAAGTTGCAAGGGATATGGTCGATGATTTATTATAAAGCGTCATAATTTGAGAATCTAATTCGCCTAACTCAAACCCAATTCTTTTAGTAAAGAAGAAGAGTAGTTAGCTGCACGTGTGCGCATATTATCACTATAAAAGACACATTTCTCCTTCCTCGAGATCATGATTTTTGAAGAAAAACTATAGGGCTGTAAATATATCACGACTTTGGACTTGGCAAGTATTTATCATCTCTATAAAAGAATCCTCAATACCAAAGACTTCCTTTATAATATCCGATGGGGAATATGAATATTTGAGAATGCCGTTTGAAGTCGGAGCCGTAAGCAACAGGGCGGGAGGAGGGGGATCCTCCCACGGCGCCACTTTACAGGGGCGCTAAAATAAGCAAAGAGCAAATAAAATTAAATGGTCAAAAGGCAATACTGGCAAAAAATTTGTTCAAATTCATTCAGAATGGGTAATATTATTTTAAAAATGTATATTTTGATATTTTTACTCAAAAATGTTTAAGAAAACTAGCAGCTGAAATTGGTAAAAGATAAAATCTCATTCGACATAAGATAGCTATACCTAGGTATTTGGTAATACAAAATGAATTAGTTTTTATTTTATTTGGTAGTGATAGCCAAAAAAATTTTGCCTCCGGGCGACGGGGCGCCGACAGCAGGTTTCTTCACTTGAAGGGCGCCAGATCTCAGTCCTCCCCCCAAGTTAAAGCAATGTCGCTAGGACCCTGCTTTAGACTATGTAATGCGCCCGCAATTTTCCAGAGAACTATTAATAAGGTTTTTGGAAAATTGAAGATACAGAAAGACATTAGCCTACATAGATGGCATATTACATCCTTCATCGACTTTTTAAGCAGGCCTTGATAATTTAAGGTATGTTTTACTTTAATTTAACATGCTTTACGTCTATCAAAATCTCGATTCTTATGAGAAAAGTTACTATACTTTTGGGGCCTGAATCAGCAAAGATGGGGTGCAAGAAGAAGTCAAGAAAACCAAGGCTGTGCGGTCAATATTCATTCAGTAAGACGATTTCTTGGGCTAGCAAGTTACTTTCGGAAGTATATTAAGGACTTCACTACCGTCGCGTAGCCTTTAACGTCTTTAACGAAAAATACATTAAGTTTAGTTAATGTCGACGCTTTTAGAGAAAAGCTACTTTCTAGACCATTATTAGCCATCTATGAACCATACCTAAAAACAGATGTAGGTACACTCCGACTCATCTAAATTAGGCATTGCAGGAGTATTACTGCAAGTCCAACGTGACGACTCTTTGAAATCAGTAGTATATTATTCCAGACAAACCACAAAATAAGAACAGGCATATCACTCGTACGAGTTGGAGACTAAGGCAGCAATTGAATATATTTGAAGCATTTTGGAATTTATCTAGTTGAAATCGAATTCAAGGTTGTTACTGATTGCAATGCGATAAGGGCATGGACAACACATACCTGATGCTAATAACAGGAAGATGGTGGTTAAGAATCCAAGAATTTACGCTTAATGTGGAGTATCGACGAGGACACAAAATGTCTAATGCTGATGCTCTGGGCGGAAATTGCATTCGTCTCGACAGTGTAATGGCGACTACACTACTTAATACTAATGCTCACATTGTCAACCTAAACGAAAATGATTGGATTCTAAATGTTCAAATGTCTAATAAGAGATGCAAGTTTATTAAAATAGTGCTAAAGAAGGCACCAGAAGACAAGGAAGACAACAACCGCCATAGAAATTACTGCGTGAAAATTAATAGGATCTATAAAATAATGCCTACGGGAAACAATCGGCTAGTACCGAGAGCATTGAGATGACAGATACCGCTCCATGTCCATGATGAAAATGCACATCTTTCTAAAGACAAAACCGTTTCGGCATTTATTAAAGCTTTATTAGGACGCCGGGCATCAACCTACGGCAATAAGAAAAACTTCGGATAAGTAGATTAGTCAGACAATTACATGATTGTCCGGGACGTACAAAAAGTCGAACGGCTGGATGAGTTTGGGTTAGAAACGATAGTAGTAGTTCAGTTGGGAATATATAGAACGTTTTCCTTTAATAGTGGCATATTTATATTCGGTTTTTACTCTATAGTTTATATATAATATTTATTTTGATTGCGAACGTATACAGTAATTATTATTGGCGTAAGCTTGAAGATAGACAATGTTGAGTTAAAAGAAAAACTGCAATTTTGAGCTTTCATTGTCAAAATTTATTTAACGAAAGGATGTTTTAAATCGGATTAAATCACCGACCGATATTTGATATCGGTCAGTGATTTACTATGGACCGAAGCGTCGTGTTTCCAAATAAATAATCTATAATTGATGCAATGAAAATCCGAAGCTGAGTTTTAATGTCGAATAATCGGCCAGCTTGATTAAGGGGCGTGACGCCCCCGCCATTACGAGTTGCCACGGGAAGTGACGCCCCCGGCATTCCGAGTTGCCACGGAATGTGGTCCATCAAATCTCATCGTCTTCCCTCAGGCTGCAGAACACCGAAGTACAAAGTCTGGAGCTGATCAGTGGCAGTTTGTGACAAGAAGGGCTGTATTGTATTAGCAGGCAGGAACGTCAAACTGGTGAGAGCAGTTTGATTAAGGGGAGTGACGCCCCCGCCCTTCCGAGTTGCCACGAGATGTGGGCCATCAAATGTCATCGTTCTCTTCTAGGCTGGAGAACAACAAAGTACAAAATCTGGAGCTGATCACTGGGCAGTGACCCAACAAACCCCATTCTTACCCCTGTCAGACTACGGACCACCAAAGTAATGAGTCTGAGGCCGATGCTTCCAGTGGAAAGGTCCCTAGGTGGTAGATGCATACGCCTACTCGCATCGTCCGGTGAAAGACCACTCCACCAGAACTGGGAACCGCTAAATGGGTTTCCGAATCACGTTCCGCTCCCGCACTGGAGGTTCCGGGTTCTACATTAGAAATATATGGACATGATAATGCTTCCAGGATAAAAATGTTCCCGAAGTAAACTCCCCGGCCATTTGGATCTCTGGGCACTGGGTGGCCCTGGGAGTTCTTTATTCCGCATTTCACAGACAGCAAAGATACCGAACCAATTTAGAATAGATTTCTGCAACATACGAGGCCTAAATACAAACATAAATTCGGTACACCAACATCTACAAGCAAATAGACCGCTAGTATGTGTGGTCTACTGACAACTTACAGAAACACAAGTATGTTCAACAACAACAACAGTAAACTACCCCTATCCTGGTTACAACTTACACACCCGATTTAGACATAAGTTCGGAATATGACTTTTTGTCCGAAGCGACCTTTCATATCACCTCGAGGAAACACTCGAACCGAACAACCTTGACGTCGTGTGGCCGAAGTTGACTGCCAAGGGAGTAACCAAGTTTATATGTTGTCTCTATCGCCCTCCGAGCGATAGAGCCTACCAAAGCTTTTTAACAACACTAGCTGCCACTTTTGACTCAATACAGGTTGATCACTCCAATTCAGAAATAAATGTTCTGGGAGACTTCAATGCCCACAACACCAACTGGCGCAAACATCACAACAAGACCGACATCAAAGGTAGAGAAGCTGAAGCATTTGCCATCAGCTGAGAGCTTACTCAACTTGTAGACGAACCAACTCAAATCTCAGAAAGGGGCGAATTCGCCGCTCTCCTGGATATTTTTCTAACCACCAATCCTGAGCAGTACACAATTACAGTTGGTCCGCCATTAAGTACATCCGACCACAAACTTATTACAAAGGTTTGTGAATTGCCGCTTCTATAGAAGGATCCACCATTGCCTCGCAAAATATGGCATTACAATTCTGCAAACTGGGACGATCTAAGGGAGTTTCACCTAGATTTTCCTTGGCTCGAAGTCTGCTTTGGCACTAACGACTCGTCAGTCTGCTGCGAAAAGATTACGCAAGGAATCTCCTTAGGAATGGAAGCATACATCTCAAATTCCATCAAGTTACCGTCAAAATGAAAGCCCTGGTTCGAAAAAAGATGCGAAAGAGCTGTAGGTAGGAAACAGCAAGCCTACAAGTACTGGCAGCAAAATCAGACTGCTGAAAATCGCAATTATTTTGTCTAAGCAAGAAACGAATGCAAACGTGTGATCGACGAAACTAAGGACAAACACAAGCAAAGGATCAGGAATAAACCTTTGCAATGCCCCAGTGGCTCCAGGAATATCTGGTCGGGAGCAAAGACAGTAAGTAATAACTTTACAACGACGTCTCTCCCACCTTTGACAGACGAACGTGGCATTGCGGCGACTACAGCCAAGGAAAAAAGCAAACATGCTCGCCAACATGATTTCATCGTACTCCTAAGGGGGGGACGTCAAGGCTCTCCCCACCATATCGAACATCCACACTACCATGGCGGAAGTCAAGTTTCATCACCATGATATTCGTAAAATCCTTAAGGAACTAAATACGCAAAAGGCATCAGAACTGGACGGAATACCTGCCATC
Organism: Pissodes strobi; assembly: GCA_016904865.1. NCBI lineage: Eukaryota > Metazoa > Arthropoda > Insecta > Coleoptera > Curculionidae > Pissodes > Pissodes strobi. The sequence goes on from MU185184.1 coordinate 28,746, forward strand.
GTGTTAAAGAACTGCGCCAACGAACTAACACCCGTTCTTTCAGGCTTTTTTCTCTGTCTTGGAACGTCGTTTGAGGGCAAACTGTTCCTTAAAAAGGTAAGAAAACCACGCCCTCAAACTATCTCCCAATTGCCTTGCTTCTAATAATCTCCAAAGTTATGGAACGTGTAATCAATCAGCAACTACGCAAGTACCTCGAGAACAAGAGAATAATCAGCGATAATTAATACGGCTTTTGCAAAGACAGATCGACTCGAGCGATTGCGTTGGATATTTCGAAGGCATCCGACAACAAACTGCCGACCTTCGGACTGCCAGAACCGATCTCTGTACGTTGCAGTTGATGGACACATCTCAGGCACATTCACCATTGACGGGGGCGTTCCTCAGGGTGCATTACTTTCATCAAAACTGTGTTCCTCATCTAAACTGCTTGTCAAAAAAAAACGACACACCTAGTTTTTTGGACAATATTTGAAAGCTCGTTATTGGAAACCTACTGAACCGATTTTAAAAAACTTTGGAAATTCTGAATAGATTCTTTGGTTCTTATGTCTAATTTTTGGAATAACATAATTTGCACCCAACATATACTACAGGGTGTTAAAGAAAGAGATATTTTTTTTACAAAACTTCAAGTTATCCCCATTTATGGGGTAGTTGAGATTGATAGTCGCAATACCTCTCTTTACTTACAGTTAGGTAATACCTCGGGACGTTTTTGAGATTTTGTGAATATCTTGGCTAACTACGATTATATGGCAATTTTTCGAAAATCGTTGATATTTTCCAGTTTATTCCCAATAATGAGCAAACTACGGAAGGTATCGACGAATTGTGAACACGGCGTCTTACGGTAGGTCATATGCTACCAGTTTATGTACGTTACGTGATCCAGTAAACCAGAAAGTTCAAATTATGGGATATGTTTTACACAAAATAATTTTTTTTTGAAAATTCAAAATAGAAATTCAAACCGAAGAAAATTATACTTGTAGACTTAAAATGCGACCTTAATACCATGGATTATTAAGAATGGGGTATTTTCTTGAAACGTTTTTTGATTTTTGGTGATAAATCAGTCAGTTGTCAAAATATGGTAAAATAAGGATATTACTTCGTGTAACGTTACCATAAATATGCAAACGAGTTTTTGCCTCTTACAACCGTTCAAATTACACTCGAAATTACCTTCGAATATGCAGGGTGATTGAAAAAGTAAAATGGTAATAAAAGAATTAATTTTTTAACAGAGGATCCTATTTAAGTACCCACCTATCATTTCAATTCTTAGGTATTCTAGGGACCATTTAGTAATATTCGTGCAATGTTTTGTGTAAAACATATCCCTTAATCTGAACTCTCTGGTTTTATGGATCACGTAACGTACATAAGCTGGTAGCATATGACCTACCGTAAGATGTCGTGTTCACAATTCATGGATAGCTCCGTAGTTTGTTCACTATTGGGACTAAACTGGAAAATAACGACAATTTTCGAAAAATTGCCATATAATCGTAGTTAGCCAAGATATCCACAAAATCTCAAATACGTCCCGAGGTATTACCTAACTGTAAGTAAAGAGAGGTATTACGACTATCAATCTCAACTACCCCATGAATGGGGATAACTTGAAATTTTATAAAAAAAAAACATCTCTTTCTTTAACAACCTGTAGTATATGTTGGTTGCAAAATATCTTATTACAAAAATTAGACGTAAGAGCCAAAAAATCAACTATTCAGAATTTCCAAAGTTTTTTTAAATCGGTTGAGTAGGTTTCCAATAACGAGCTTTCAAATATTGTCCAAAAAACTAGGTGCGTCGTTTTTTTTTGACGAGCAGTTTATATTAATGACTTGCTGACCGAAACGAATAATTCTGTTTACAGTTTTGCAAATGATAGTACTCTTGTCTCTCAATTTAGATCAGAAAAACCTTTACCAGCGACTGAGACTTATCACCGCAGACAGGAGCAGAATACAGCAATTAATCAAGATCTAAAGAAAGTTCAAACTTGGGGCGACAGAAATTTGATCCAGTTCAATGCAGCAAAAACCCAAGCAGCCACGTTTACCAAGACGGAATACAGCGGGCCCTGACATCATTATGGCAGGATCGACCATTCCTTCATCCTGGTCAATCGGAGTTCTGGGTGTCTCGATCAACAGCAATATGTCCTGGAATGACCACGTTGCTAACATCGCAAAATCCACCTCCCAGAAGCTTGGTGCTCTATTTCGAAACAAAAAACTGTATACATCGCAGCAGTTGCTCTTGCTCTACAAAGCGCAAATAAGAGCGTGCTTAGAATATTGCTCATACATCTGGGGTGCCGCACCAAAGCACACCCTAAAGCTGCTGGATTCCATTCCATCTTGTCGGCGACCCGGAGTTGACCCGGAATCTAGATAGTCTGGAACACCGCGAACATGTGGCCGAGATGCCCCTGTTTCACAGATACTTTCACCGCAGATGTTCCCAGCATTTGGCCCGCCTCATCCCGTCCTTGGCAACGCCCGTCGGATAGTCACGACAGAGGGCAAGAGCGCACCAGTTCGTCGTACAACTGGAAACACCTAGAGCATCGCTTTACAAGAACTCCTTTGTCTGGCGCACTGCATCACTCCCAGGACATCTGTTTCCCCCTAATTACAACCTACAACTATTCAAGAACCGTGTCAATCTGTCAATCAACATCTTCGCATACACACCGCTCGTCGAGCGCCAAGGATCTCCCTTTACTGTGTGTGCCACTACCATAAAAAAATTAAACATCTGCAAATATATATTTTAATATCTAAGATAAACTTATACAGAGGGATGAAAATTATCAAATCAATCAATATAATAATCAGGCACATACAAGTGATTCATTTACTTAGGTGGCGCTAAAATGATTATAGAATTAGGAAAAAAATTGTATATATCGAAAGAGTTTGGATTGAAATTGTAACTATAAATTTAAATAAAATAAATAAGCAAATTTATTTTAATATTATAACGTAAATGCGTAACACAATATTGACATTTGCCCGAGCATTTGCCATAAAACCTACTTAATTATTTACAAAAATAAAAAACTGCTGTGCAACCTAAAATGATACAATCTATACCCGACTGGCAAAAACCGAAGCAAAAACCCAAATCTTTTCATATTTTTTCATAGAAATTATACATTAAGTATCATGAGATTATGATTTTTTTCCTATAAAGTGTTACACCTAGGTATTTCTCTATTAATATAACAATAATAAAAATAAATATTAATTTTATGGCCGAATTTACCCAACTTCTTAATTCCTAATGGTTTATAGCTTATTCTTAATTCATAAGGAGTCAAAGTGCCTTTAAATAAGAAGCAACCTTGACAAGTCTCCAACTGTCTAGAATTAAAATTTAAAGATTTGGGATAAATAGATACTTACGCTACTTCATCAGCAAATTTTCATATTAATTAAAAAAACATGCAGCTTTGGCGCTACAAAACATAAAAATAAGTCTTTACACTACAGCTACATAAGAATTGGGGGTCCAGGGGTCCCAAAAACAGAAAATACACTAAAATCTCGCGGTTTAAGAAAATTAAGAAAATCGGTAAAATCTTCATAAATTGAATTTTGTGAAGTACATACCGATCACTAATAAATGGCAGCTAGCA
>MU185184.1:87397-106240 GCA_016904865.1 Pissodes strobi
CTCAGGGCGCAATACTTTCACCAACTATGTTTCTCATCTATATTAATGATCTGCTGACCGAAACGAATAATCCTGTTTACAGTTTTGCAGATGACAGTACTCTTGTCTCTCAATTTAGATCAGAAAAACCTTTACCGGCGACTGAGACTTATCACCGCAGACAAGAGCAGATTACAGCAATTAATCAAGACCTGGAGAAAGTTCAAACTTGTGGCGATAGAAATTTGGTCCAGTTCAATGCAGCAAAGACCCAAGCAGCCACATTTACCAAGAAAGCCAATACGGCGGGCCCTGACATCATTATGGTAGGATCGACCATTCCCTTCATCCTCGTCAATCGGTCTGCTGGGTGTCTCGGTCAACAGCAATTTGTCCTGGCATGACCACGTTGCTAACTAACATCGCAAAATCAGTCTCCCAGAAGCTTGGTGCGGTATTTCGCAACAAAAAACTGTATACACCCCAGCAGTTGCTCTTGCTCTACAAAGCGCAAATAAGACCGTGCTTGGAATATTGCTCGCACATCTGCGGTGCCTCACCAAAGCACAACCTAAAGCTGCTGGATTCCATTCAGAAGAGAGCTGTACCACAGTTTATACCGTACCCGAATCAGTTAAACAACTCACAACTCTCTACGTGTTTTGAAGCCAAGCGCTTCAACCAATAGGAGAGCTGATAGAGAAAGAGTTAGAGATATGGTTGACGAGAATTAACCGTAAAACGAGGCACGCAACAGGCTTGTATTATGCTTGTATTCAGATGAGATCTCGATTATTGATTTTCTGCGCGGCGACAGGAAAAGAATGTTGATTGAAAAGGAACCGAAAAGCGAAAACTACCATCTTGTTTGTTCGAGAGTCGGCTTTGTTTGTAGTGCTTTTTGTGGACTGCTTTCGCGAATTTTGTGTATTATTACATTACATGAATTATATAGATCCTAGTTCGACTATTCTGAAGTTTCCTAGTTCGTATAATTCTGACGTTTCCAAGTAATAATGCGCATGCTCGAAATATGAGAATCCATGAAAAAATAGAATTTGGCTTCACTAACATCAAAGGTGCCGTCTCAGAGTTCTATAACTGATTCGGTGACGGTATAAACTGTGGCTGTGCGTCTTGTCGGCGACCCGGAGTTGACCAGTAATCTGATGGATAGTCTGGAACACCGCAGATATGTGACAGAGATGCCCCTGTTTTACAGATACTTTCACGGGAGATGTTCCCAGGATTTGGCCCGCCTCATCCCGTCCCTGGCAACACCTGTCAGACAGTCACGACAGACGACAAGAGCGCACCAGTTCGTCGTACAACTGGAAACACCTAGAACATCGCTTTACAAGAACTCCTTTGTCTGGCGCACTGCATCACTGTGGAACTCACTTCCAGGACATCTGTTTCCCCCTTTCCTTTCCATTCCCCTTGTAGCTCATTTAGATTATTGGATTTGAGATGGGAATGCTCTTTGCTCGCGTTTCGGCATTGGATTTATGTGAATTGCATCATGGATGCAAACCATTGTTGTGCGTACAAAGTGAAACTTCTGGAACGGGGTTTAATTGCATTTGTGGACAACTTTAAAGGTAAGTACGCCATTTTATTTCCCAACCGTTCGTTTTACTTTACGACTGTTTAAACTATCTAGAGCATAGTATGTCTGATTATACTTAAGGTTTTGGCTTGGCGGGAATGCATTAGGTAGGATTATAGTCCTTCTTATTGGTATTGGCGAGCTAAAGATAACCCAAACTAATCTAACCCAAAATAAATCTTGTTATTGACTATTATAATTAATTCGACTATAATTTAATGTAATATAATAGTTAATAAATTAATAATAAAGATTTATTTTAGGGTAGGTTAGTTTGTGTTAGTTTTATCTCACTAATACCAATAGGTAAGAATGATTATACCTACTTAGAGGAATTCTGATAAAAAAATAATATTTAAAAAAAAATCTATTAGCGGCTAAAAGGTGTTTCCAAAAAGCAGACTCTATTTGCCACAATAAGGCATTTTTCTGGCGCCTATGTAATGCAGATATTTTTTTGTCGTTAACAGATTTCTATTAGCGGCTAATAGAGTTTTCTCTCAGTGTATTATACGTATCTTCAAATGTATAAATTATATATCACCTAGAGTTTTAATGAAATCATATGGACCTACAGACGCTTTTCAAGGTGTAAGGGCACTTTTTCAATGTGATATTATACTTCTACCCTAGAATAAGGTATCCATGCAGGCACGAAATATTTCTGTGGTCAGAATGTTTAACCTTAAAGTTTGCGTTGGCACCTATCAATGCCGGTTCACTGATACAAAATATAGCACATAACGTGCGCAGTTTAATTGCACACTGGCAAAAACATTTAAGTATGTTAAAAAATAATACATTACGTTTCGGAAATGTAATTTAAATCCGTGTTTTGGATATTTTCGATATTGAAAGTACAAAATAAACCCTGTGATGGTCCGATAGACCTGGGGGTGTTTTATATGATATGTTTGTTTAAAAATTGATATAATAGGAGATCAACCTTATTATTTCACAAGTAATGTTGTGAAGAAATACGAAATTCTATTCACAAGAGCAAATCACTTATTTGAAGACCGAATATTGCACATAAAACAACTTTATTTGTAACTACCCAGCAGATGCTAGGTAAGTATATATTTTTCTTTTCAGTAGGTACCCATTAAATATTGTTCGTCGATTATGCTCTGAATATGTTAGAATAGATACCTGTAAAATGAATTAGAATGTATCTATTTTTTATTATCTTAAAAATTGGAAGGGTAGTTAGTATATAGTTCGGTTTAGTTTCTATTTTCCCATTCGATTCAACGAATATAGGTATCTTATTATTATAATAAAAAATGCATCTTGGTTTTAAAAATAAATGAAATACAAAATAATAGCTTTTACTTACAGGCAGTGTCAGGTCCCATATTTATTTCAAGTTTGAATTTTACCCTGGTTCTTCTTTAGAACTTTACTTATTAACTGCATACATAACTTTTTTTTAGTTACTTTATTGAGCTTCTAACGGGAAGAATACATGTTAATTGACTGCCTGTTTTCAAAAATGTAACTAAATTATTTTCTCAGCCATTCGATGATACATTACTGAACATTTATTTTCATGATTATTCTATTGGTAGCTAAATATTTAAAGATAGTGTGAAATAGATTAAACTAATTTTACCTTTTAATAGTATGTATTTATTTAATTTTTATGATTATATATAACATATCGGCACTTGATCCAAACGGCAAAGACACAATAAGTATGTAGTTAAGACAGAAAGACATTTAAATATACATATTATGAGTGGAACAGACAGTTAGGGGTTCATTTTTCAGCTTTATGTCACACAAAATATATTCTTGATAGGACCAGCATTTATTTTTGATATATGATCATCAACTGAAAAACATGCATTATTTTATGTAAATTGAGCAAACTGCTGCTAGTTGATTTCAAAGCATAGCAGCAGTATTAGTGGGAAAAGGATTACAATTATTGAGGATATTTTTTTGAAATGTTATTTTAACTAAAAAAATATTTAAAAAAAATAATTTTGTAACGGCTAATCAGCTACCTATTAGTCCCTAAAAAATAAAATAACAATAAAATGTTCCTTTCTTATTAAAGGTTCCTTTGTAGTAACTAAAACGTACTTTAATTATAGTTAACCAGTTCAACCAATTAAAATTCGGTGTTCTATTTATTTGGTATACATCACTATATCATATCTATCCTTGTCGTTACCTTGAATCTGTTAGCTAAATGAGAAAGAGGTATCCAATTTAAATTTTGATTCCATAGAAACCGATTATATACAGTGTGTCCACGGATTGAGTTCGCAAGATGAAAAACTTTTTTATTTGTGGGTTTATGAAAAAAAGGTATTCTTCATAAAAACTCCTGCTTATCCTGAGACACCAGTAAATCATATTATTTTCCTTAATTTGTATACAGGGTGCTCAAAATTTGCGAAATTATTAGGAACGACCAAGAATAAAGTACTTTAATTTTCTGAAATACGTCAAGACAATGTTAGGAAAAGTTGTTCCAAAAGAAATTTAGAAACCAAACATAGTCAAATTTCCTTTAGAATAATTTTTCTTAATACTCCCTTGATGTATTTCCGAAAATTAAAGTAATTTATTCTTGGTCGTTCCTAATATTTTCGCAAATCTTGAGCACCCTGTATACAACTTAAGGAAAATAATATGATTTTCTAGTGTCTCAGAATGTACAGGAGTTTTTATGAAGAATACTTTTTTTTCACAAACCCCCAAATAAAAAAGTTTTTCCTCTTCCGAACTCAATCCGTGGACAGACCAGTGTGTCCACGGATTGAGTTCGGAAGAGGAAAAACTTTTTTATTTGTGGGTTCATGAAAAAAAGGAATTCTTCATAAAAACTCCTTTTCATCCTGAAACACCAGCAAATCGTATTATTTTTCTTAATTTGTATACAGGGTGCTTAAAATTTGCGAAAATATAAAGAACGATCAAGAGTAAATTATTTTAATTTTCGGAAATAAGTCAAGAGAGTATGAAGAAAAGTTGTTCCAAAGGAAATTTGGTAACCAAGCATAGTCAGATTTCCTTTAGAATAACTTTTCTTAATACCTACTAGACGTATTTTCAAAAAATAAGGTACTTTTTTCTTGGTCGTTCCTAATATTGAGCACCCTGTATACAAATTTAGGAAAATAATATCATTTACTGATGTTTTAGGATAAGCAGGCGTTTTTATGGAAAATACCTTTTTTTTTCATAAACCCACAAATAAAAAAGTTTTTCCTCTTGCGAACTCAATCCGTGGACACACTGTATATAGTGTAGTACAGGACGGCTCTTACGTTTGCAAACTACCATGATACATCAGACATCATTAGTTGCTCGAATGACGCGGACGTCGCGGTATTTGGATGCCGCTCCTTTCCATTCCATTTGTACCTCATTTGAATTATTGGATTTGAGATTGGAACGCTCTTTGCATTGGATTTATGTGAATTTCATCATGGATGCAAACCATTGTTGTGCTTATATGTAGTGACTTGATGGAATGGGGTTTAATTTAATTTGTGGACAACTTTGATGGTAAGTACGCCATTTTATTTCTTAACCGTTCGTTTTACTTTACAATGTTTTACACTGTTATGAGCCTAGGATGTCTGATTATACTTAATGTTTTAGCTTGGCGGGAATGCATTAGACAGGATTATAGTCTTTCTTATTGATATTGGTGAGATAAAGATAACACAAACTAACCTAACCTAAAATTCACCTTTTTGGTGACTATTATATTGCATTAGACCATAGTCTGATATAATATAATAGTCAATAAAAAGATTTATTTTAAGTTAGGTTAGTTTGTGCTAGCTTTATCTCACCAATATAATAAGAAATACTATACATTAGGTATAATCAGACATCCTATACTCTAAACAGTCTGACTCATCACCAAGTAAAACGAACAGTTAAGAAAAAAATGGCGTACTTACTTTCAAAAGTGTCCACATATTCAATTAGCAACGAAAAAATAGCAGTATGCGCTAAAGAATAAAAAGTCAAATAGATGCCTAGCTATAATTAAAAAAGAGGTTTGGTTACAGGAAATTATGCAATAAGCCTAAATATATTTCGTAACTATACCTACTTCCCTTTTAACCATCACTATCAATCAGTTGGCAACGGTAGCAATACTACCATTATTGGTTTTAAAAAGTAATGTTTTAGTTCTTAAAAAGTAGCTTTATTCTAGTAAAAAAAGAATATTTAAAAAAATCTCTTAGCGGCTAAAATGTGTTTCCAAAAAGTACACTCTATTTGCCACAATAAGGCACTTTTCTGGCGCCTATGTAATGCAGATATTTTGTTGGGGTTATTAGATTTCTATTAGCGGCTAATATAGTTTTCTTTCAGTGTAAACACGTTTATCCACCATTAATTATATGCATAATGCAGGATAGGTTTGTTATATTCAAGCAATGACCACACTGAGAGAAAACTCTATTAGCCGCTAATAGAAATCTATTAACGACAAAAAAATATCTGCATTACATAGGCGCCAGAAAAATGCGATATTGTGGCAAATAGAGTCTTCTTTTTGGAAACAACATTTAGCCGCTAATAGATTTTTTTTTAAATATTATTTTTTTATCAGAATAAATGAACTCTTTAAGAACTAAAAAATTACTTTTTAAAACCAATAATGGTAGTATTGCTACTGATGCCAGCTATTTGATAGTGGTTAAAGGAAATATATTTAGGCGCTATTCTTTTTTTAATTATAGCTAGGCTTCTATTTATTTGACTTCTTATTTGACTGTTAAGCGCCTGTTGCTATTTTTAGTTGCTAATTGATATGTGGACACCTTTGAAGGTAAGTACGCCATTTTGTTTCTTAACCATTTGCTTTAACTTGTCGTAAGTTCAGACTCTTTAGAGCATACCTAGGATGCCTTATTATATCTAATGTTTTGGCTTGGCCGGAATGTAGGTATCAGGCAAAATGTAAGTATAATCATTCTTACCTATTGGCATTGGTGAGATGGTGAGATAAAGCTAACACAAACTGACCTACCCTTAAATAAATCTTTATTATTAATTTACTAACTATTATATTACATTAAACAAAAAGATTTATTTTAGGTTAGATTAGTTTGGGTTATCTTTAGCTCGCCAATACCAATACGAAGGACTATAATCCTACCTAATACATTCCCGCCAAGCCAAAACCTTAAGTATAATCAGACATCCTATGCTCTAGATAGTTTAAACAGTAGTAAAGTAAAACGAACGGTTAGGAAATAAAATGGCGTACTTACCTTTAAAGTTGTCCACAAATGCAATTAAACCCCGTTCCCTGTTAGAGCATTTCCTTATCAGGTTACATCATATTTACCTTTTTCCAGGCTATTCATTATAACATGTAACATTTCGTGGCATTAATAATTTTGAAAAATTAAATAATATTTCTGTAAATGTTCTGTAAATGTCTATGATTTCGAAAACAAATTAAAAAAATAATAAATTGGGGGATGTTGTTGGTCCTTTACGTTATGCTCCAAAGAAAATGCATTTACACGGTATATTACTAATGATAACCAAATATTACGTAACAGTAAAGATCATAGGTGTGAATCAGCTTGTGTACAAACACTTTATTACTTGATTAAAGATTTGTCTTGGTTAGACACTCTAGCCAGATTAATTCTCACGAATATAAATTCTACGTTTGCAATTGGTGTTTATTTTTAACAGCAAAATCTTTACACTTTGCAAATTTGGTAAAAACGTTCCGAAAAACTTAATAAAATTTAACTATTTTGAAAAACAAATAAGGGTGTCGTTTGCTATTTATGCAGATTTCGAATCAATTCTGAAACCTATAGCTACTACAAAGCCAAATGATGCCAAATCCAAAACAGTCTTATAAAACCGTCAAACATGAACCTCACCCTTTTGCATATTTAACCAAATGCTTTGTTTAGCCAGGTAATGACGCTGCAAAAGAGTTTGAATCGCACATAGAAAATGATAGGGAGATAGGGAGCTATATAACTCATGTTTTCAGTCATTATTGTAGGGAAAATTCAATTTCAAAACAACGCACAACAGAAAGTTCGTGATTATTGCCACCTAACAGGGAAATTTAGGGGTGCAGCTCATGGAATATGTAGGTAATTCCAAGTTACCAATTATATTGATATTGATAAGAGTTATGCAGATATGCTGACAATATTGATACTATAGATCAAGCTAAAGAAAAAGTGTGGCGTTTACCAATATCATTTATGTTCACGATTATGTTGACAAAAACGCTGATATGAAATGAATGTATTTAAAGTTGCGTTTTATTGATAGTTTCAAATTCATTTACAACGTAGACAAATCGAGGAAATGGTTTATCTATTGATCGTTTCGGGGAAATTAAAAAACATTTCTCTAATGACGAACAATTTAATCTGAGGCGTCTTTTTATATGATGTTTTTGAAAATTTCCGCGATCAATCATTGACATTATATAAATTACATCCGATCCAATACTACATTTTACCGAGTTTTTCCTTTGATTGTGTATTGCGCATGACCAAGGTCGGTATTCGGGTCTAAGTCACTGTACAGGATTATCCAACGAGGACTAGACAAGGCGATTTTTTGACTGTCCCTATACTTTCATAAAAAAAAAACTGAAATAGCCATCTTATGTAATTTTCTCCCGCGAATTCGGATATGTTCAGCAAAAAACAGTTGAACATCACATAAAAGTGCTAGGGGTCACTTTGATACTTTTTTAAATGGAACACCCTGTAAATTACTACATTTTTGGACTCTAAACACATTTTGTGTATAATATCCTATCTTTAGCTGTTTACCAAATATTGACAGTTGAAAGTCGGGCATTTTGACACTTTGAAACGCTTTAAAATCTAAACCGCACGAGATCAAAGGAAACGGTTTACACATTCCTATCTTAAGTTTTCATAAACTATCGAATGACAGTATCTTCAAATTTAACCTGCGGATAAAATTAACCGGAACTTTTAAACCTCCGGTTAAATTCAAAGTTAATATCATTCGATAGCTCATGAAAACCCAAGATAGGAATGTGCAAACCGTTCTCTTTGATGCGGTTTAGATTTTAGAGCCTGTCAAAGTGTCAAAATGCCCGACATTCAACTATCAATATTTGGTATACAGCTAAAGATAGGTATAGGATATTATGCACAAAATGTGTTTAGATTTTTCTAGAGAGTCCAAAAATGTAGTAATATACAGGGTGTTCCATTTAAAAAGATATCAAAGTGACCCCTAGCACTTTTATTTGATGTTCAATTGTTTTTTGCTGAACATATCCGAATTCGGGGGAGAAAATTAAAGAAGATGGCTGTTTCAGTTTTTTTTTATAAAAGTACAGGGAAAGTCAAAAAATCGCCTTGTCTAGTCCTCGTTGAATAACCCTGTACTGAGAGAAAGCACATAGCCAAAAATAAATTTCATCTAAATTTTAATCTGTCCTAACCGCCATCTTTTATTATTTTAGATTGTTGTTTCAACGAAAAAAATCCCTTAATAAAGGATATCGCTGACGATAGTGAGCACCGCTACGTTTTAGAAGTGGATATACATTATCTACAAGACCTACATGATAAACATTCAAATTTGCCATTTTTAGTAGAGTTTTTTGCCACCAATCGAAACTTTCATTGTAAAAAAATAATTGCAAATATAAATGAAAAAAAATATATATTATTCACCCTCGAACGTTGAAACAAGCTACTCAAAATAGCCTAATGGTAATGCAGACTTATATAATATTAAAATTTAATCGATCACCGTGACTGAAAAAATATATTACTTTTAACACCGTACTAAAAACAAATCGAAAAGAAAATTTGATAAAGATCTATTGAATTGTATAATAATGCCGTTTTTGGAAAGACCATGAGGAGTGTCGAAAATCGTAAATATATTAAATTAGAGACCAATTAAGAGAATATCAGAAAAACTTGTTGCTTAACCGTTAGTAGCTCGCGGTCAATCGCCAGTACGGCTTCCGTAAGCACATATCAACGGGAGATATCCTGACTTACGTGGCGTACCTGTAGACCAAAGCCATCGAGAGCCACGGCGAATCTTGATTCTTGTGCCGTGGGTGTCGACATATCTAAAGTATTTGATAAGGTGTAGCATGACGAGTTGGTAAGCAAATTGAGGGTATACGGACTACCATCAGCACTGCTTCTATGGCTTTCCCATTTCTTAAGGGATCCAAGCATGCAAATTGGTATTGATGGACATCTCTCGGAGGAATTTAAAATCAATGCCGGAGTTCCTCAAGGGCGTATATTATCTGTCAGAGCCACAACAACATATTTCACTTTTATTCCATTTCTGTTTATACTAAGCTATATGTATATTTTAATGATTAGGGCTTTGCGAGTTAAGCAGATAAGTATTCTTCGTGTCGTATCAAGTTTCCTAATCAAAACCAATGCCGTCGTCGAAGCAAAAATTTGACGATCTAAGGAAAATTGATAACGAGATCTATAATTTTATGTTAGAAGAAGATTGCAGTGAAGCAGATTTATTAACAGAAATGGAGGGTACTGATGGGTATGCTAAGAAATTTACGGATCTCGTAAAGGGTAGCTGGGCAAGGCAACTAGTTGATAGTTTTCCCGCGACTGATAGTAATTATAGCAAGATGGTGGAATGTCCTCTTGCGCGGTTCGGTCGTGAAGATGAACACTTCCAAGTCGAAGTTTACGGGCGGGAATTGCTTAAATTAGTTATTAATGGCAATAAAATTGATATTACATTATTATATGATAAGTTAGAAACTCAATTGCGAGCGTTAGATACTCTCTATAACATCTGTTAAATATGCGGCGATGTTGTTTCCGTTGGTCGAGTCATGTTTACCGCCAGAACCATTAAGGATTTGGCAACGGACATTGGATACCGGGGATGTCGGCTCACAAGAAACATCCTTAGATAATGTGGGCGCTTCTACTGTAAAAAATGGACTTAAAAGTCTTATGCAGTTCCTAAGTCGATAACGAGCAGCACATTTATTTAGCCGCAGAAGGTTTTGACTTGCGAAATACGACTAATCGTGATTATAAACGGAGTGGCTTTAATAGATCAAAACCAATTCAAAAAACTGGGCCTAAGTTTCATATCGCGATGGGCCTCATTAATTCAGATATAGCTTCAAAATGTATTTTTTGTCAAAATCTCCACGAAAGCACAAAATGTTTTAAAGCTTAGTAACTAAATTATGACTAGAAAAAGGATATTCTATCTGAAAACGGTGCATGCTTTCGTTGTGTAAAAGTGGGTCATCAATCCCGGAAAAGCAAACTATACGTTGAAGTTGTATAGTTTGCAGCAAATCACATTCGCCTTTGATGTGCCCAGAACTTTCATTAAATAAATCTGATCGGGAAAATTCTGAACAAAAGGGCAATTCGGACGATGCTAACACATAGGTTTTTTGCAAACGTTGCGGATAACAATGAGTCATTTAGGAAAATCGCGATTTGTGCGGGCGCTTATAGATACCGGTTCGCAAAAATCGTATATTTTGAGAAAGACTGCTGAATTTTTGGGGTGCCCGTCTATAAGACAAATTAGCATTGTTCATGGTTTGTTCGGAGTTACCGCAGATTCACGATTGTTATGACGTCAAGTCAAGTCATAATAACTATCCTATATTGGGGTTGGAACCCTCGGCAACATGGACTATAACGGAATTTTATCCACAATACCGAAACAGAATTATTGCACTCTACGCGCGTTTCGCTAACCATGTTAGCATCATCAGGAGATGATTAAAACTAAATCTAAAACTCTAACTAACCCAAGCCAACCTAAACCAAAGGAACCAATCCTGGAATCCTACTAGTCACGCTCGATCAAGCAATACAATGGACTATACGGAATAGGCCCTCTATCTCTATTTAAACTATTCTTACGTTTAATAATTTCCATACTTTCATATGCCTCTAATAATCAGTTTTTATTATAAAATAATTTTAAATTTTTAATTGTTATTCTATGATTATTATCAAAAGCATGTTCCGCATCACTTGATTTTTTTGTTCTACCATACTTTAAATGAGCTATGTATTTCTTGAATCTCGTTTGTATAGATCTTCTAGTTTGCCCAACATATTTTTGGTTACAATCCATGCATCTAATTTCATATATTCCACTTCTTTCTAATATTTCAATTTTGTTCTTTGGACCACCTAATAATTTCTTAATGTTGAACTGAGTTTGATATACTAATTTTAAACCTACCTCCTTAAAGGCTTTTTGGAGTCCTCTAGTATACTGAGTATTATATGGTATCGAGACATATTTTCTATTTTCATTCTGATTGACGAAAGAAGTGGAATCACGAATGGTCTTTCTAAACAAATGCCTATTAATTAGTCTATTTATTAAGTTAATATTGAAACCATAAACTTTGCTATATTCTTAATTGTCTCCTTTTCGTTATTAAATATTTCTGTGCTGAGAGGAAAGTTAACCATACGGTGTACCAAAAAATGAAAGCTGGCCATTTTGTTGTTAGTATGTTAGTCGCAGTGGAAGAAGTCATTAGGAATATATCGGTTAGTGGCAGTACTTTTTCTATAAATATCAAATTCTAGTGTGTTATTATCGTTCCTAATCACTAAATTATCCAAATATGGAAGTTTGTCATTGTTCTCGACTTCATAAGTAAATTTAATGGTGGTGAAACATTAGTCAAAAGCGAATATTTTCAGCGAGTTGATAATTTAATAGAATCCGGGCCCTATAACAAAATCTCAAGGAATCCGTTATATAAGATGGTAACACAAGTTAAAAACACTTTGAAGAAATGTAGCAACCATATTTCTGATCAAATTAAATACAAATTATCTGTGAGCAATCCTACTCTGCCGAAACTATATTGTCTTCCCAAGATTCATAAACCTGGGAAAGCAATGCATCCCATAGTCTCGGCAATAGGATCGCCAACTTAAAATATATCCAAGGGGCTAGCAAACCAGTTTGAAAATTTACCTATAAAACAACATAATTCACGAGTACTAAATTCCTTAGATTTCATAATCAAAAGTAAAGGTACGAACCTTAAGGAAGGTGAAATTTTAACATCGTTTGATGTCTGCTCATTGTTCCCTAGTGTACCAAACGCACAGACCTTGCAATACCTTGGTGAATTACTTGAGATGTACAGTTTTGATAACGAAATCAAGCAAGAATATTTAACTTTAACCAAACTTTGCATGGATCAAAATTATTTTCAATATAAAAAATAACTATTACCAACAACTTGAAGGCACGGCAATGAGCAACTGTTGATCGCCGTTCTTAGCTAACCTTTTCATGAGTAAATCTGAAAATGAAATCAGTCAGTACAGGTATGTGGATGACATTTTCGCGATTTTCGACACTAAAACCGCTAATATCGAAGATTTGTAACCAAACTAAACAACCGTTTCCCCACGCCGCGCCGCGCCGTTTTTAGCTAACCTTTTCATGAGTAAATTTGAAAATGGAATCAGTCAGGAGTTCGAATATTTTCCAACGTTATGTTACAAGTATGTAGATGACATTTTCGCGATTTTCGGCACAAAAACCGCTGATATCAAAGATTTGTAACCAAACTAAACAACCGTTTCCCCACCATTAAATTTACTTATGAAGTCGAGAACAACGGCAAACTTCCTTTTTTGGATACTTTAGTGATTAGGAACGATAATAACACACTAGAATTTGATATTTTTAGAAAAAGTACTGCCACTAACCGATATATTCCTAATGACTCCTTCCACTACGACCAACACAAAATGGCCAGCTTTAATTTTTTTGTACACCGTATGGTTAACTTTCCTCTCAGCAGAGATTGAGAAATATTTAATAATGAAAAGGAGAAAATTAAGAATATAGCGAAAGTTAATGGTTTCAATACTAACTTAATAAATAGTCTAATTAATAGGCATGTGTTTAGAGAGACCATTCGTGATTCCACTTCTTTCGTCAATCAGGATGAAAATACAAAGTATGTCTCGATACCATATAATCCTCAGTATACTAGAGGACTACAAAAAGTCTTTAAGGAAGTAGGTTTAAAATTAGTATACCAAACAGAGTTCAACATTAAGAAATTATTAGGTGGCCCAAAGGACAAAATTGAAATATTAGAAAGAAGTGGAATATATGAAATTGGATGCATGGATTGTAACCAAAAATATATTGGACAAACTAGAAGATCTATATAAACGAGATTCAAGGAACACATAGCTCATTTAAAGTATGATAGAACAGAAAAATCAAGTGTTGCCGAGCATGCTTTTGATAATAATCATAGAATAACAATTAAAAATTTAAAATTAATTCATAATATATCTGATAGCAGATTATTAGACGCATATGAAAGTGTAGGGTATCAAGAAAACACTCCGTATTTCAGAAATTAGATCAGTGAAGGTAATTCGTCCGGTTTGAGGTTTAAGCGAAGGTTATTTATATTACCTGGTACACGTAATATTATTGTTTCAATTCAACGAACGCGCTACCAAACGCAGACAGCAAGGATGACTTAACCTTGACGATCTTGCACTGTTATTATAATAATATATACAAGTCTTGAACCTACATCAACTCGATATATATAGGGGATTAGAAGACTAAGGGACAATCGGTATTAATTAGTATAAGCAGTATTATACAACATAATATAATGATAATCATAGCGAGAATCTTAAGTAATAATTAATGTGAATACAGAACTCAAATATGAGTATTATTCAACTGAATAAAACAGTTCTACAGAAAGTATGGAAATTATTAAATGTAAAAATAGTTTAAATAAAGATAGAGGGCCTATTCCGTATAGTCAATTGTATTGGTTGATCAAGCGTGACTAGTGGGATTCCACGATTGGTTCTGTTCTGTTTTGGTATTATGGATAAAACTCCGTTTTAGTAATAATAACTATAGCTTTTACTTTTGAGGTTTTCGATCAGAAAGTTATTTGTAGTAATTTCACTTCGATAGTTAATGGTCCCTGGACGGAAGAATAATTACAGACTCTAAATATTGAGTTATCGGATTCTTACGATTCTACCCCTATAGAGTTAGTAATAGGAGCAGATATTGCGGGTAGGCTATATACAGGCATGACGCATATTTTGAAGTGCGGTTTGGTGGCTGTCGAAACTCTGCTAGGATGAATTTTAATGGTCAAGATGCCCCTCGAGTGAACAAACACATTATCTATGACCACTATTTCGCTTTTTGTCAACAACGCATCTATATCTAATCTTTGGGAACTGGACGTGCAGGGTATAAGTGATCCAGCACAAGGAAAGACTCGTGGAGAAACGGCCTTGGGAGCAAAAGTTTTGATTCTCGAGACTATTTCAACTAATGCTGAAGGACGTTATGAAGTTAGGCTACCATGGCTGGAAGATCCAGCATTGCCCAGTAACTATAGTGTTGCAAAGAAAATATTAGGTAATACTGTCAAGAAAATTTTCAAGGATTGTTATTTTGAGGCCTATGGTGAAATTTTTAAAGATTGAGAAAATGAACAAATTATAGAGGAGATTCTTGAGAGACAACCAAATGAAAAGTTTCATTACTTATTACATAGACCAGTCATCAAACTGAATAGTGTATCTACTAAAATACGACCCGTATTTAAGCAGGGGTTAACTTAAGAAAATCAAAAAAAAAAATCAAGTACCTGGGCATGTCTAAATAAAAATATATATTTCAAAGACAAACAATGTAACACAAGTAATTAAGCAGGGCTGATTTAGGAAATTTAAAAAATAAAATTAAAATTTCAAGAGCATGTCTAAATTAAAACAAAAATATATATGTATGTCACCATAGAAGTGAAAACTTCAACAAGCTGGGTCATCGTTTGTCAGAATTTCGATCCGAGCCTTCGTTGCAGAGATACGGGCAAAAAACAGCTTTCTCCCAAAATCCCCCCTTAAAATAGAGCCCCGGTCCGCCCGTATGGTCTAGGCTGGACCCCCATGTTCGAGTACCCCAATTTCGAGCCCGTACCTCTAACCGTTCTCCCGAAATTAATTATTTCAGTTTTTCCTTCTCCCCCCTCACCTGGCCAAACGGGGGAGGGCGGTACGAAGTCCCGTTTTCGTCCAGTGTCTTCTTTTTACCCCGGTTGTTGTATAGTTACATATTAGTTATATTACATTTAAACTATATCTCATGGCGTTGGCAAACATTACTTCAGTAGGTGTCCTGGATTCTATTCTCATCTTGATGTAATCGAGTCCAATATACGCAAAAATTGAACATGTCAATAGGAAGTAGTCCATATCTCTTACACGCATATATCATCGTTCGTATGGTAAAATAATGAGATCTTCGTAGAATACAGGACCTAAAAAGAACGAGCTTTTGATTGACAAAACGTAAACAAGTGATAAGTTTGAAAACGTATGATATATCTGTTAACCTAAGATATAGATACATACCTGCATGTTCTTTGGTGGTTTCTCTCCTATTTTTAATTTCCTACATGATATAGGTATTTAATTTCTTTATTGAATTGAGTGGTAAATAAGCGGTAAATTGTTTGAGTCAGCCACCACTCTGCTTTGTCTTCTTGCTGTTTGGCGTAGCGTCGATTTCAGCCGCAGCGGCAGCCATTGAAATAGCAAATGGTGAGCTATACAAGCAAAAAGATTACGGACATCAATCGGTAGTTTTATTGGTATACAACAGTCGTATAACAGTAAATAGTCCGCTGTTTAGCTAGTTGATTACCATTGTGCTATGAAATATTTGATTTGTCATTATACAATAATTGTATAATTTGCTTTATATACAACTTGTATAACCAAAGTAGTATTATTGTTCATTTGCAGTTAATTTATCTTGTATAGTCACTATATTTCTTAATCTAATATAACGAGTTTTATTGGCATAATTTCAACGTGATTCTAAACTATAACAAAATTTGCATATGCGGTATGTAACGTTATATAACGGTAAATCAACGCCGTCTAAAACAAAAATTGATTTGGGCAATTTTTCTCAGTGTATGCTTATATTGTATGTCTTTTACCACAATAAATATTTGAATGAAATTTTTTCTGGTATTTGCCCATATATGAAAACAGATAAATATTAACCATAATATTTAAACTCAGTATTTCTTGAGATTATGGAGAGCAAACTTCCTACGAGAATTCAAAAACAGGGCATCACAAGCAAAGGATTTAATTTAGAGGTTTTCATATCAACATATCACGAATACTTCAACGGGTTCTCAGTTGAGTTCTGCAAAGCTACCTCCATTAGAAATTGCTGAATTCGCTGGTTTTTACAGAGAATGGCAAAGATTTCACGATACATTTGCTGCTTCAGTTTACAATAACAGTAGCTCACAGAACATTGAAATTTTTTATTACTTGCAAGGATGACTCAAAGGCGAAGCTTTTCAAGTAATTGCTTCGCTTCCCCTTTCTGATTCAATTACTAAAGGCATGATTTGACTTCATTTTTACGTCAATGGTGTCAAATGTTAAAGTATATCTATAGTAAGACTTTCATTCGTAAATCTCATGACTCAAAATCATTTTATGCCCAAGAAAATCTCAATCGTGTGCTGTGCCCATTTTGTTTCGATAGTCATTATACTTATCTTTGTGCCAAGTTTAAAGCCGTACCTGTAGGGTCATGTTATCCTGAAGTTAAGAAAATGTGATTATGCCCAAATTGGCTTCGAAAAAACTATACATCGTCCGAATGATTTGATCTGCATACGGACGATGATCGTCTCAAAAGCAACCTACACACTCCCTCACTTTCCCGCACACACTCCACCGGACACAGTCTTTGAAGTGGACGAAATAACTGTCCCCTGGAAGTGTCAAGACGAGCCAATCACCAGCCAGGAATAACCTCTTGCACAAGGCTCATTGGCCAGTCCAAACGTTTGCTGTTCCGATGAGCACCACATCACCTACTGATACTGATCGCTATGGGCGTCGTTGATAGAGTACCTTCAATTGGCCCAAATACTAATTGCGAAATCTTTTCACGAAGTTTATATCTAGTTTATTCTAGCTGAAGATGCCTGCATCTATGTTAGGAACGCCGCCGCGCTGTCTTCTACCTGATCTCGAAGAAACATAGGAGTCAGGGCCAAAACTTTTTTTGGATCATTCGATAAATAAGTTAATAAGTTAACTACTGCTTTACAGTCACGCAGTAAAGTTAAGAGTTCCTCGTAGTTCAAAGAGGCTCTGCCCAATACTTTTCTCAGAAGTTGTTTCACAACATACACCAAGCGTTCCCAAAACCCTCCCCACCAAGGAGCAGCAGGGGTCAAAACGTCCAATTCAAATGACCGAAAGCATTTTCCGCGCCCTCGAATTACATTAGTCTACTAATCTTATTGAACGATGTGCGTCGACAAAAATTGGCAAAAAAAATAAAATTCAGAAAAACAAAGGATAAATTATCCTCGCTCTTAGAATTACATTAGTTTACTATGGTTATTGAACGATATGCATCGACAAAAATTGGTACACATATCAGAGATAATCATGGAAGTATACCAGAGGTAGCAGAATGCATTTCCATCTCGTCAGGGTGTCTCAAAAAATTACAATTCAGAAGAACAAGGGATAAATTATCTGCGTGCTTAGATATAAATAAGCCTAGCAATATTATTGAAGGATGTGCGTTAACAAAAATTGGTAAGAATAGCAGGGACAATAATGGGAGTTTCCTAGAGGTTGCAGAATGCATTTGGGCATTTTGCAAGTTGAGATATTTATAAAGAATACGGTGAAATCGAAAAACCCCTATTTTGAGGTTCAGGGTTTTCCAAAGAGGACTAAGCAGAGGCTTATTTTTGACTTTCTCTGTACTTTTGGAAAAAGCCAAAATAGCCGATCGATGTGCGTTTTTTAGTAGAATTCAAAAATTTCACCAAAAAAAAACATTTGAACCAAAAACAAACGACTTACGCCATGGATGAAGCGTTTTTTAATGGAACGCCCCGTTTTTTAGATGATTTTTTGAAAAAGTCACATTTGTTTACTTCTATTTTGGTGAAAATTTTTTGTATCTGCTACCTCTGGTATACTTTCATGATTATCCCTGATATGTGTATAGTTTTTTCTATGTTTTTATAAATTTTAATTTTTTTGAGACAGCCTGACGAGATGGAAATGCATTCTGCTACCTCTGGTATACTTGCATGATTATCCCAGACATGTGTATCAATTTTTGTCGACGCACATTGATCAATGGTTTATATACCCTACATT
>MU185184.1:106250-120369 GCA_016904865.1 Pissodes strobi
AATTTTTGTCGACGCACATTGATCAATGGTTTATATACCCTACATTGCTCAGTAAGATTAGTAAAGTAATTTAATTCTAAAGGCGCGGAGAATTAATTCTTTGTTTTTCTGAATTTTAATTTTTTTGAGGAGACTAAGAATTCACTTCCATCTCGCTACCTCTACTATACTTCTATGATTATCCCTGATATGTGTACCAATTTTTGTTGACGCACATTGTTCAATAAGGTTAGTTTGGGTTAGTTTATTATTTAATTCTAAGAGCACGGAAAATTTATTCTCTGTTTCTCTGAATTTTAATTTCTTGAGACACCCTTACGGGATGAAAATGCATTCTGCTACCTCTGGTATACTTCCATGATTACCCTTGATATGTGTACCAATTTTTGTCGACGCCCATTATTCAATAAGGTTAGTAAACTAATTTAATGCTAAGGGCGCGGAGAATTTATCCATAGTTTTTCTGAATGTTAAATTTTTGAGACACCCCGACGGGATGGAAATGCATTCTGCTACCTCTGGTACACTTTCATGGTTATCGCTGGAATGTGTACCAATTTTTGTCGATGCATATCGATCAATAAGGATAGTACAATAATTTAAATCTAATCACGCAGAGAATTTATTCTTTGAATTTTATTTTTTGTGAAACAGCCTGACGGGATGGAAATACATTGTGCTACCTCTGGTATACTTCCATGGTTATCCCTGATAAGCGTACCAATTTTTTGTCGACGTACATCGATCAATAAGGTTAGTACACTAATTTAATTCTAAGGGCGCGGATAATTTTTCCTTTGTTTTTCTGAATTTTAATTTTTTTGAAACACCCTGACTGTATGGAAATGCATTCTGCTACCTCTGGTATACTTCCATGGTTATCTCTGATATGTGTACCAATTTTTGTCGACGCACATCGATCAATAAGGTTAGTACACTAATTTAAATGTAAGTACGCAAGAAGTAGAGAACCCGGGGTCCTGTGACAAAATAAGGCATTTTTGACACCCTCATCAAACTCCGCCATTACCATCACCCAAAGAAGTCTTTGACTCATCCCTGAAGAAACCACCGTCAGTAACCAGAGGCTGCTGAATTGACCTTGAACACCACGATGTCAAACGGGCCTAACCGTTATACAGGATATTTAAAAATCCGGTCCAGCCAAGCTAATGCCTTCTTATCAGTCTTGAACACCACCACGTGGCCTACTCCATCTACCCCGTATCTAATGTCACGTCATCATCATGCCAAAGCGGCCTAAGCTTTACTAAGGGTAGTTTTAGAGGTGAGTTTTTTAGGGGTGAGTTTTTAGGGGGTAGCTTTTTGTTAGTGAAAATAAATAATTAAGGACTTTTGTCTTCCAAATTAAATTAACAAAATTTTTTTTTTGTTGAGACGGCCTCAGGAATCGAACCTGCAAATATTAGAACAAAGTGCCGGCACATTCGATTTAATTTGAAGATGATAGCCTAACGTCATCAGCGTGTGCGCAGGCGCGCGCGCAACGTTGAAGTACAAGAAGACCGCCTAGCCCAGCCTTATGAGACTCATGCGTATTATATTAATTCATCTTTACATAGATTTTCAAAGCGGACGACATGGCCTAAAATAGAATTAAAAAAATGCAAAAACACCATTTATAGGTTATGTTATCTTGAAATATTAGACATCTTCGAGGAGTACATCGTTTTATTATATCAACTTGCTCGGAAATAATCGGATAAGATCGTGAACAGGCGGGAAATTTAATAATTTTAAACTAAGCGTATAGATTGAACACCACGTGACCTACTTTATCTACACCGTAGCCAATATCCAAATTTTATCTCTTTTCCAATCTATGCATGTGTGTGTGTGCGTGAAGTGCGAGACCATGCATGCTACAGAGAAAGCATTCGAATCGATAGATCCCTTATGATAATAAGAGCCTAAGTGGTCCTAGCAAAAATGCTGTCCAAACGACACTCAATCCAGTATAGGTATTTTAGTTAATATTTTTGCCCGCCGTGCAAGCCATAATGGATACTAAGAAAAGCGTATGTTTTTTTTGTCATCACCCAAAAAGGCCTTGACCAAGTTTTTTGTCAAATATATATGTATTAGAGAGATCGATATCAGCCAGGATGCCGAATGCACTTTTGCCGCTATGTGCGCACATCTAACTCTTTTATTTTTCGAGAAAACCAATTCCGGTCTACTACGCGGGGGCCGAAAAAGGCACTATCTTAAAATCGCTTCAGATATATTGAGTCTTACATCAAATTAAAGGGAATTTTGCAAGTAATCAGAAAATCGAGACAAAATTTTTGTCTAAGGTGTCATAAAAGGGTTATAGTGACAAAAAGACGCTAACTTAAAATCATCTCAAAATGTATTGAGTTTCGCAGCAAATTAATTAATTTGATACCAAACCTGATATCTCGAGTTTGGTATCAAATTAATGGGAAAATTACAAATAATCGAAAAATTGAAACGAAATTTTTATATCGGTTAGCGTAAAGACGTAGCAATTTACTTAAACTTTAAACATATGAAATCAATATTTCAGAAGTTTTACCTACGATGATGTGCCTAAAATTGAATCAGTTAGGACTTTCAAGTGAGCTAAAAAATATATTTGAGTGAGCTTAATTTTCAACGACTAGTCGAAAGGTCAATTTTATTTCTAAAAAACTTAGTTTTTAAACAAATGTTAGTAATATTTATTGAGTTGAGTATAAAATAGAAAAATAAACGAAATTGCATGTAAATAATAAATAATATTACTATAAGAAAATGATGCAAGAAACTAGAAAATTCTGAAATTTGTGGTTGATATTTAGAACCAATATTTGAACTGACAAAATGTTAAAATTATTTTGAAACAACAAATTAACATGATTTGTCTCATAAAATAAAACAGAATAATTTTTTTTAACCTACACTTCTTTTTCAGAATGTAGGTACTAATAGTACGAAAAATTTAAAATCGAGTTTAATTTTCGAGGTTTACAGCAGACTAACTGCAGTTCTTACAATATTTGTTAGGTAGGTACATTTCCAAATAGAAAAAAAAGAACAATTGTGTAATTTGAATTTAAGCTACGTGACCAGTTAGTACCAAAAGAAGAAATTAATGTATTACTATTAACGGTAAACCATTCACTCAACATGCAGGCAAGGAGAAAATTATAAAATCGAGCTTAATTTTAGACATTTATTCAGTCCGGTATAGTATAAAATATAAGAAAAAAATAGGCTAAATAATTTTTGATTTGAGCTGTTATTTACTTTAACAATTTAACTGCATTTTTTGCGCAATAATATTGATTCAAATGAATACATTTTGCTGTGTTAGTCACTTTGAATAAAAAAAAGAAAAAAATAAGAATAATAACGTAAAAAGAAAGACTGACTTGTTAAGACCAGATGTTAATAATTTTTCTTGGGATTTTTGCTTACGTCATCATCATTATTTTTTATGCTGCTACCTAGGTGTCATAGTGAAGGGTCACAAACATTAATAATAAAGATCAAACTTATAAAAGATAATGTCAAATTAGTTTGCATTGAAAATTCTTGAATGTGAATATAGAAATAAATGTATTAATAGGATTTGATAATCAAATAAATTGTCGTTTAATTTTAGAAATTTTACCACATTTTCTGGTTTTTAATAATAAAATTAGGAATTAAGTTTAACCCTGTACTTTTTGAAACAAGAAAATAATAAATAATAATATTATAAGAGAATAATGCAAAAAATAGAAAATTTGGAAAACTGACAAAATGATACAGTTCTTTTGCAACAACAAATTAATGGATTTTTCTCATAAAATAAGACCTAATGCATTTCATTTTTAACCTACACTTGTTTTTCACAATGTAGTTACTAATAATACAAAACATTTAAAATCGAGTTTATACATATTTCAATATTTTCACAGAGTCTGACTGACTAACTGACTGTCTATTACTATAATTTGATGATATAAATCTTTTAACTTATATGACAAATTGATTAAAAATATTTGAATGAGCTTAATTTTTGATGTTTAATATAGCAAACTGATTGAAAACCCCCTTTTATTAAAAAAAAAATTTAAATGAAAGAAATATTTTAAACAACATATAATTTATACATATTTATTCACTAAATATTCTTCTAGCTTGTATTTAGTGGTTACTATACAGGCATATTTGTAGCATTTGGAGGGTTATTTTGACTATTTTCTTTTCATTCTTCTCTTCTCCTATTACTTGGAATATTTTCCTTTCTTCTGCTCGAAATTTCATTTTTGTACTTTTAGATGCATTCACAGGAGGATGACGAAAAATAGGCCGTTTCATTAAGTAATCCAATGGTTTGTAAGTTTTATAATTTGAATCTTCCTCCCAAGAATGGTCTACAGGCACTTTTGATTCCATTTCTATGCTAAAATTTGAAGCTTTCTCCCAAGAATGGTCCACAGACACTTGATTCCATTTCTATGCTTTTCCAGTTTTTTAGTTCGGCAACGACTGGGGCAGTCTGTAAAAATCTAATTTTTGATAAACAAAAACGATGAATTCGCAAAACAAGCTTACATTGTATTCAAATGTAGATGCAAAGTTCTTGTCAAATTGTGTGGTTCCAGCCAGGCTGTAACAAATCTAATTTGGGTAAACAAAGCGAATGTGCACTAAACTTTATTTCAATGGATCGGTCTTATAAGTTCCTGAGAAGAGTGTAATACCTACTAACAGCGTGTGTGAAGTCTACAAAAAAATAATGTTTTTGATGTGTTGTAAACAGTTGATTCAAAATTACATAACGTTTAACTTAACCATTTGGAGTACAATTGAACAATTAGTGCCCAAAGAGTACAGTATCATTAAAGACACCTTAAATAATAGGGCTTTTATAATAAGTGGTAGATTTGAAAGTTACTTACTAAGATATACTAGTACATATACGGATATTGATGTTTTTATAGCCGAAGATGGGACATCTAATCCAAAGACAGAACACAAATTCGAAAAATTATACAGCTTCGTTACCAAATCAAACAAACAAGAACCCAAAATTTAGTTTATATGTAGGCAAGGCTCTAAAAAACAAAAGTGCTGTCGAGCATTTGATTGACAAGGTGTGGCAGTTTGATCTATACATTTGTATGGTATTTATTTCTTCATTAGGATATGTAGGTGATTGAACTAGTTTAAAGTTGGATAACAGTTTTTGGATTCGTAAATCCCGTATTGTTAAGTTATCGAATTTATGTATATTAGAGTTTTTTAAAGAAAAATATTCAGAAAAAAAGTTATCGAATCAGCGAAGTCAGCAGACGACAGCAAAGGAACCAAGATATGCCCTATGTGGGGCTATATGAGAGACTATTATGCATCTTCTACTGGAATGCATAGATTATTTGGTAAGTAATAAAATCTAATATGCATAGTATCGAATAAACAAAATTGTTAAAATAAATTGGTAGTTCTATTGTTGATTTACTTTTGTAGATAGAATGATTTTAGTTTCAGAACCAAAAAAGTTTAAAAAATAGCAAAATGTTTTGTTATAATGTAACTGTTTTATAACCTTTCAGCCTTTCTTCAAATTAATCATATCGATTTATTTTACGAGAAATCAATTTTATTTTTTTCTTTCTGATTAATGTTTAACTTGTTTAACTAACTGTGCTTTCGAAAAAGTATACTAAATTAATTTATATCATTGCAACAGCAGCATAGCAGTCCCGCGGCGGCCACGTATAATATTGGAAAAAAAATGAGACATTCGTTTTAGTTTCTCGATATTGGCATAAAATATTACAAAAACTGCAAGAGGTAACTGAATTAGATATCAATTGTACTTCAACCAAAGAATTTTTTGCCTAGTAATGAGGGAATTATTGATGACCGTTTCGATTTTTTATCTTTTCCGTTTATATATATATGGAAACTAAATAAATACATACGTTTATATATGTATGGAAACTAAATAAATACATAATAAATAATGAGAAATCTAAACAGAAAACTTCCATATGACGATAAATGAATTGCAAATTATATTTACACTGGTAGGGTACCCTGAGGGCTCTCATGACTAATTTAAAGATATCATTCTTTTTTATGATTAGTAATCTACTCTCCTATTACGGAAACTTAAAAATTTAAAGCATTTTTTTATAGGAATAATGCGATACCAACGGGTGGTAGTTGACCCCTCTTGGGATAAACATAAGCTACAATCCATTAGAGCGTATTCTAAAAAAATAAATTTTTCGGCATCCTCGTCGGAATGTCTCAAAAACCATAAAGAAAAATTTTCAAGAGGAAAGAAAAAGGTTTAATCAATTCAGGAAGAGGAGGAAAAAAAACTAAAAGAATTTAAGAAATGGTTAGTAGATTCGAAAAGACACAACAACAAAAACAAATATTACTTGATTATAGTCTGTTAATGGCGATTTTAATTTATTATTATTTTAGAAATAAATATTAATATAAATTATTTCTTATTTAACATATTTGTTTTACTTATCGTTTGAGAAAATAAAACGGGTCTTCTAGTTTGTTCTGTAAAAAATAGCTCAATCTCAACTCTCAATCATCTCATCGGATTCCAGTCACCACAACTACCGCGGAAAGATATTTTTCAAATTGAAAATTTTTAAAACCCGTAGCTTTACTGTATATTATTATATATCAAGAAATCGAGGTATCTCCGGACGATGTTCTCAATCAACTGGCAACGAAAAAATCTTAAATTAATTTTAAAATAGATTAGAGCTAAATACGTAAAATAGAAGATACATTTTTTATTTTAGTTAATTTAATTTGTTGCCTACATTTATACTTTATAAATACAGAGGTTTTCATAATTGAATACTAATCCTTAAGGATGATAATCTTTGGGTGATTTTAAGAAAAAAATCTCATATGAACATAGGTCCGCAACCGCCTTATTTTTGAGATACATACATACATGAACAGTAAAAAAAATCAGTTTTATCCGAATATTTCTAAAACCGCTGTAGATATTTCTTTACATTTTGCTAGGTGTTAAGTACGTATAAAAATAAATTTTTTAGGCAAATCAATCAATCTATTTAAAAAAAAATAATTGCTGTTCTCAATCACATCCCTTAAGGGTGAGAAAACATCTTTTATACCTCCTACCAAACTCCCTTTGTTAACCCGTACAGAAACTATGTTTTCATATAAAGGGTTACCATTAAGAAAACGTTGCTATTAGTAGCAACCTTTCAACAAGCGCAGTTTACATCAAACTATACAAAATGTTGCAAATATAATTTTTAATTATATCTTATTTCATACTAGTTAGTGGTATGAGTGACAATAATGAAAACTGTAGTTGATGATGAAAACAAGATGACTATAATAATTTGTATAACACAAGTCTGAACTTGTATATGGAATGTGTTTCACGTTTAGATAATACGGTTAATTCATTTAATAACGAATTAATGGCTAACGACATGTGTATGGAAAAACTTGAATTGAAAATAATACATTAAACATAACCAGTTTTGTAAATTATACCACACAAGTTAAACTTTTGAAAAGCAATGTTGAACTGGAATCAGGTATGTTCCCATTAAAGAAGAAATTGGTACATTTGGAGGAAAAAAACAACATAGCATATAAACTAATATATGATTACAAAGAGGTTATTGCAAGTTCAAGAAATAACATTACCGATTTAATATACGAGTTGCATGCTTTGGATCACAAATGGCAACAATGTAAAGAAGATTTGCAGGCTCAAGATAAAAATTATAAAAAAAAGTTTTCAAATCTAAATGCTTGCTTGGAAAGAGAAGAACTTCAACAGGACTTAAAGAATAAATATGTTATACGGCTAACTACTTATAGGAAAAATAATAAGAATCTTAAACAGAAAACTTAAGCTTAAGTGTGGTGAAAATGTTAATTTTATAATTTGAAGCTTTTACTGAGAATAAAAAGTTGTAAATTTCTCTAGTACATTGTGAAAATTTAGAATTTTTTGTATGCTCTTTAGAACTAATTAACCTAGCAACATTATCTTTTGCAATCACAAATTATTGGAAAATAAAACAGAATGCTGTAAATTGAAACATGTGTTTTATTCAGATGTTATTGTTTAGTAAACACAGTATGATTTTCGTTAAGTGCTACAGTTGTGATAATCGATTTTTTATTTATTTTGCAAAATTTGCAACTACTAATTAACGAAATAAACAATGATAAATCTTTATTTTGTAAAGGTCATGGGGTTATCCATATCAGATAGTAATTTAGGGAAAATCTGCATTTTTTAAGGTCTTTTTAAGGTCTTGGTTATCCATATCATCCACTGCTTGTTATTTGATAGTAAAGCAAAGTGGCAATAACAGTGTTTCCTAAAAATAAAAATAAAACAACAAACAACAACAAAATTCAGTAGTGCGATGACTCAGAAGTGCACAAGCAAAAATGCCTGTTCCAGTAAAATTTAAATGTGGTAAAAAAATGTAAAGGTGAATCAGCACTTGGTGAACTATGCTTACCTTGCGACTATCATCAATATCTCAAACGGAGGGATGGTACAAAGCGTTTACCTTCACATTACTTTGATTTCTATGAAAGAAAAAGAGAAGAGTGGGCGAGAAGGAATAATTAATTTGGTTTGGGTGTTGATACTTTGTAGAATTTGTTAAAATAACTCTTTTAGTTAATAGTAGTACTTTTTACAAGTCGACATAAATTACAAATGAAACTAATAATTTGTTTGAAAGTTTTTAAACTTTTTTTCCTCATCTCTTGGTAAATCATATCTTACAAATATCCCAATTTCTTTTTTCAGATATATATATATATATATATTCGATAAATGCTTAATATGTCAGAGTCTGAAAATTTTCAAGTTAATGTTGTATCAAGCACTACTGATGGGAATGCTGCTAGTTTTCTGAATGGTCCTTCCTTACTAGTGTGTACAGTGTGCAGAAAATTATTTAGAGCTAGTGGTGGGTTTAATAAATGTTACGATTGTGCTAGAGACAAAAAATCTTGGATTCGTTTCGAAAGAAATGTAAAACAGCTGGCATCTAGATGAACAAAATTTATTATACCTATGTAATATATTGTATAATGTTTGGGAATATATTTTTAGTCTAGATAAAAATAAACACGTTTATACAAGATGTATTTTGTAATTACTTCAATAACAAAATCATAGACCTATTCTATTCCTACTGGTGGCTTCCCACGGCCCGTGATATCGCAGGCCGGGCCGCGCCTGCTCGAGCCAACACGCCATGGGAAGGGTGCCGTCCGAGGTCGCCCGGAAAGATCCGTGATTGCGCGCCCGATCCGCCGCAAGTCGGCAACTTCAAAGGCGCGGCCTGGCCTGACCTGTCGCGACCTGTTGGTGTCTGTTGTTATCTGTTATTAGGGTTGATTTTTGGGGCCATTTCCCATTTTAATAGGTTCTGCCAAGACCTATAGCTGGACGCCAAATGTCCCGATTTTCAATCAAGAATCAAATTTGCCGCAAAACAAAACGCCCATCGAAAAATGAAATTAAATTTTTAGTTCCAGCCCAAATTTAAAAAATATTCTAATGATATTTCAATTTATGGCGTCCATTCCAGCATTCAACGCGGCCACTGAACGCATTTTTTCGCTTTGCGAAAATGCATGGACAGACTCTAGAAACAGGCTTACAGTTAAGCATATTAAAAGTCACAAATAAAAGTTAATTGTACCCAGACTTGTAGAGAACTTTACAAGCACGCGCTTAGAATAAACCATGCTAACTCAAAAAGCCAAAAAAATATTATAAAAAAAACAATGGATTATATTTTTTTAGTTCTAACACAACAAAATGTTATTTTTTACTTTACATAGGAATAAATTTCCTTTGTAACATGTACTAGCATCTACAGCTCACTACAAAACAAGGTCACGAGTCGGCCCGAACGAGTTTCGAAGTCAATCTTAACTTCACTCATGGCCCTCTGCTCGCTTCGCTTGCTCCAGGGCTCAATGAAACAAAACTAACCCAAATTTAGAAAAAAAAACAAACATAACCTTAAAAAAAAAATAAAAAAAAACACCGACGGGAAACGAACGCAGAACGCCATAATCGGAAATCCCGAATCGTACCACTAGACCACGAAACCGCTTAGAGCCTTTCCGCTAGACCGTATAGACAAGGGTAAAAAGTAACGAAACTCGTTCGGGCCGACTCGTGATCTTGTTTTGTAGTGAGCTGTAGATTGCTATTCCGATTGTAATCTGTTATCTATACAGAATTCATCATCATCATCATCATCACCGGCCTGTAACTGTCCACTGTTGGATAAAGGCCTCTCCTTCTCTTTTCCATGCACCTCTGTCTTTCGCCAGCTGAAACCAGTGTCGTCCCACGTGTTGTTTAATGTCATCAAGCCATCGTTTTTGGGGCCTTCCCCTACTCCGGTTAGTTTCTCTGGGTCTCCAATGAACGAGTCTTGCAGTCCATCGATCACAGTCCTGTCTAGCCACATGTCCAACCAACTGCCATTTCATGTGTGCTATGCGCTCGATAATATCTGTTATCCTGGTGCTGTTTCGGATGTCCTTATTTCTTATTCTTTGTCTAAGAGTTACTCCCAACATTCTTCTCTCCATAGCTCTCTGCGATTTTCTCAATCTGTCAGCGCTTTTCTCTGTCATAGTCGCAGTCTCCAGTCCATAAGTAGCCACGGGCAAAACACAGGCATCGTACGTTTTTCTTTTTAGACACATAGGAATGGTTTGGTTTTTGAAGATGTAATTTAGGCGACCGAAAGCACACCAGGATAGTCCAATTCTTCTTGTTATCTCTGCGGTCTGGTTTTCTCTTCCAAGTTTTAGTGAGTGTCCAAGGTAGACATATTGGTCAACATTTTCAATCATCTGATTGTCGATTATTATTTGTATGTGAGTTTGGGTCATAATTTTTGTTTTGTTCAAGTTCATTTTTAGACCCACTCGACTAGATGCTTGGTTTAATTGATGCAACATACTTGTCAGTTCATCAGCATCGGTACTTATTAGGACAATATCATCGGCAAACCTCAGATGATTTAAGTATGAGAAGGGGCACGATACACATATAACGGTATGCTGATTTCTAGACTCGTTTTTGACTCACTCGCGCATCTACGTCACCCGGGAAAATTTGACGCTGTCATAGTTTATTTAATTAAGTGAATTTTTAGATTTGCTTTGTGTTTATATAATGTTATAGGATTATTTAAATTAAAAACTTATAGTATAATTATGCCGAACTGTGCTGTGGCTACTTGTAAGAACAATAATAGGACCACCAAAGGGAGTAATATTAAATATTATCGTTTTCCTAAACATGAGTTAGCAAATCAGTGGATTCGAGCTTGTCGAAGAGAAGATGGAATTAACGTAAAAGATGGTGAGTATCTTTAATTATTAAGGCTTTTACTTTATTATTTATTATTTTTATTACATATTTCCACGATTTACATGATTTTTATGGCAGTGGCGCATACTCTAAAGGGACATCCTATGGCTAGAGATGGATCCTATTTTCACGCACCGTACCGTGATTTTAGCTGCCGCTAATTCGACATTCGGGTGCTGCTGTGCCTTAGTTCCGTTCTTTAAACATTCGTTTTAGATATACCACTATCAAGTCACGGTTCATGCTCCAGCCATACACTTGTGGTTAAAAAATATTTGCCAAAATTTAAATAAGTAAAAAAAATAAAGCAACATGTATTATTGAAGTGTGATTAAAGTGAAACTTCTTAACGCGCGCCGGGAGGAATATTTACACATGCTCACATACGAAGGTACCAGGGTGCTAAAATCGTTAGGTTCTGTAGCGCTACACAAGCTGATTGATTTGCGCACCTAATCGCGCCATGTCTTCGCCATGCAATCGTTCTGTTCCAACAGCTCTCGTGGCCGAGTGCTCTAGGTGGTTAGGTCTCGATTCGGCGGCGGCGGAGCGGCGCGGCCTGAGTTCGAACCCCGTTGCTTTTAATTTTTTTTAAGGTTTTATTTTTTTTTTTTCATTTGGGCCTATTACCTTGTCAAGACATAAGCGAAACTTGTATGAAGAATATATTTTTCTTCATTTAGGCCTTCCCTTTTTGTTAATTAGTATTATATTTAAAAAATGGTATATTTAAAAACACTACTATTTAACCAAATCCGGTATGATATGTAGGGGTCGTCATTTCCTTGACAACCTCTCGATTTTGTCTTGATCTTGTCTTGGTTTCAAGACAAGATCATGACAAGAAATAATGTTCATTTTTCAAGATAAGACAAAAAATTAGTTCTAAAGTCCAAGATTTCTTGGAAATAAACCAACAAAATCTTGAAATTTCTTGAAAATGTAAAATAAAAAAAAAACTCATTGGTTTTGCTAGTTTATTGAAAAAAGAAACAAAGCACTGAAACATTTATAATGGAATGATAAAAAAAATGATTACGTAAAAAATAACTTTTTTATTTTCAAAGATTTTTGGATATGTTATGGCTTAAGGTATTGGGAGTACTTTGCAAACCGAGTCTACTTCAGTGGAAATGAAATAAATATGTAAAAATGGGCAAAAAAATATTTGAAAGGGTTCAGAATATTGACTAATGAGGTCAATACAAAGAAAATTAAAATTGTACTTTAAGTTTGGTAAAACTATATCTTGTGGGCTAAATTAAATTGAATAATTTTTTAATGCTTAATGACTTTTTATTTGCATGGGATTTTTATTTATTATTTTTGGATATGTTATGGGCCAAGATATTAGAATCAAAGAGAACTTCTTTCAGCTGATCTACTTCTATGGCGTACAAAATATTTGAATTTACGTATTTTTTTTAAATTAAGAAAAAATTAATTTATGAAGGAATGAATTATAAAATAATACTATCATGACCGCGTGCCCCTCGATTATACGCATCAAGTATAAACACTACATCAACTAATCTCATCCCGAATTTTTTACTTAGTTCTAAAATGTTGAAATAATACTTAAATACCCTTTTATACATTTAAACTATTTTCTAGAGTAAAACTATGTATAATATATCAATTATAATTAGTAATATAAATATAGAATGAAAATGCTTTTATTCTTTTGTTAACACACGTACACGTATAATTAGGAACGTACCTATTATCGAAAAGTCCTTTAAAATCCCCCAAAACTGCGAATATTGCATTTCAAAACATATGTTCTATACACGCTTACATAACAGAATCGTAAGCGTCGTTCCCGGGTGACGTCACACGTTTCTGTGTGGAAGGTTCTGCCTGCGCAAGAGCATACCGTTATATGTGTATCGTGAGAAGGGGCAAGTGCCTTGCGATGTTGGTGGACCATCAACATGAGTTCGACAATCAGGTCGATTATAATGAACAAAATATGACAATTTAATTCGCAAATCCAAATACTGTCGATGTTCTTCCCCCAAATGCACAGTGAAATGCTAATCTATATTAAGATACAAAATATAAAAGATGAGTGTTTATACAACATTTATTTATAATGCGTCGGCGCATATGAGTCACAATTAAATTTAATTAGTTTAGGTTAGTCTTAAAGCTATGTAATGAAAAAAAGAATTTAAATTTCAGATTTTAAATAAAGAGAAAAAAAATTAGAAGATGCCTATTTAACCAGCTGAAAAATATTGATGTCATGTAGGTAATAAAGAAGAGGAAAAGAGACAATACTCCTTCAAATTGTATACATGTCAAGATTGTGGTGGGAACAATTACCATCAGAATACTGGTGGAAATAGGGTATATAGATATTGTAGTTACACTACTTGTGAGGGACGCACCATGTACCAAAAATAAATCAAGGAAACAATAAAAATTACTGAAGAAGTGAGGTTAAAAAAGCACGATATCGGACAAAAGTTAAAATTATTTTAACTCATACGACGTCGGATGAAATCTTAAAATATTCAGATGAAAATTGGCGCCAAAAATTTTTGACCAATAGGAACATCGTCAGACCATCGTACCGTCGGATATAGGATGCATGGGACTTCGCCTTAGGCGGCATGCGACTTCAAAGACAAAAATTCCGATAATCTCGGTCGTAAAAAAGTATGTGTTTTTCAGAGTTGCGTATTTAAGAAGTACTAT
>MU185185.1:0-14772 GCA_016904865.1 Pissodes strobi
GACCACTTAGTCCTTTTTGCTGATGATACAACTGCTTTGGCAAAAAAAATAGAAATTTGGGGTCACTGGTCACCGAAATGGATTGTTCCTTGGGGCAAATTCAAACTTGGTTTAACAACAATAAGCTGTCCTTAAACATATCCAAAACTGGGAAAATTATTTTCACTCTCAGGGGGATAGATCCACAATTCAACACAATCGAGCAAAATGCATTGTCAGTTAAACTTTTGGGTGTTCATATCGATAGATCTTTAATTTTTGAAGAGTATATAGATTATAGACCAACTTGCTAAAAAACTCAATTCATCCATTTATCTCTTGAGAAACCCGAGGATGCTTGTAGATAGGAGACAGCTGTTGACAACATACCATGCACTTTTTCAGTCTCACTGTGATTATGCCATCCTGGTCTGGGGACATGCCCCATAAGCGAAGAGGGTTTTTGCTCACCAGAAAAGGGCTGTTCGTGTCTTGCTGGGGCTGGGTTGCAGGGATTATGTAGGGCGATTTTTTATTGATCTTAAAATATTAACATTGCCTTCCTTATACGTTTTACGGTGCTTGGTCTACACTAGAAAAAACCTAGAAAATTACATCATACAAAGCGACTGTCATGATCATAACACTAGGTTCAAAGAAAATATAAGGGTAGATTTTCTGCGATTAAATAAGTCTTCTATAAGTTCAAACCATTATGGTCCAATTTTCTTCAATAAACTGACTCAACAACATAGGAATAAAAATGAAACACAATTTTATAATTCTGTAAAAAAGTATCTATTAAAAAAAGCATTTTACAACTTTGAAGAATTCTTAAATGCAGGTGACCTCAATAGTATATAGTATATTATTGTTCAGGTATAATTGTTTCTTATTTTATTATTGTATTGTCATCTAATTGTTAACTTAATTAATTATTTTATTGTATTACTCTATTATGACGTATGTACGAAATTTTGTATTTTGATAACATGAATAAATCAGCATTTCAGTATTTAATGTATGCCGATTTAAGACTATTTTTTGTCAAGCAAAGTTTTGGATGTGAATAATATCTTTTTTTGAAGCATTTCTATATACGGTTTGAATTTGTTTAAAGATTTTTTGAATTTACTTCAAAGAGTAGAGAGCGGGAACGGTTAAATTGACCGCAAGGTCAAGGACAAGGACACTTCTGTGTCAGTGTCAAAATGTATTTTTTGACACTTTCGTAAGCAATTTTGCCAACCTATTTTAAGGGCCGCGCCTAGACCTAAGATCGCCCGGGTGCTAGCAAGGTTTTTTGCACCCCTTGTTATAAAAAAGTAGCTAAAGAAAAAATTTGATGGTTCAGACTAGGGTTCATGTATGATTTTGTTTTTACGAAAATAGAATTTACATAAAAAACATTAAGAATAAAAAATATTATTTTAATTACTTTTATAGCTACATTTTAATATTATACAAGATGTTTCAGTAAGGTTGGCCACCGGCCATATCTCGGAAACTATTTATTTATTCCAGAAATTTTTAAAAAAATGTTACTACTACCCCAATTTTGATTTTTTAATCTGCAATCTTGATTCAAAGTACAATTTTTGAATATCTATATTTTAAAACAAATGTCAAAATCGTTAAAAAAATATGTGCCTCACTTTTATAAATACACAACTGAAGTGAAAGTTCTGGAAGGGATTCTTTTTAAGCTTTTTGTCAACTTTTGCCCCAGGTTTCGACACTTTTTGGTTTTTGTTTGGCTTCTTTTTTAACTTTTATTATCGCCAAAAACCGCGTTTCTCTAACTTTTGTTTTATTTCGTTTTATAATACTTTAATTAACTTTCCGCAACAATTTTTTATTTTCATAATTTTTTTTTCTTGTTT
This sequence comes from Pissodes strobi, assembly GCA_016904865.1. Lineage (NCBI taxonomy): Eukaryota > Metazoa > Arthropoda > Insecta > Coleoptera > Curculionidae > Pissodes > Pissodes strobi. Next base: position 1,863 of record MU185185.1, read on the forward strand.
GGTTTTATAAAATTTTTATTAACTTTCCTTCTTTTACGTTTTTTTTAAATTTTTTTTTCTTTTTTTTATTATACTTTTACTAACTTTCCGAACATTTCTTTATGTTTCTTTCACTTTTTTCCCATTTTTTCAAAAATTTTTGTTTTTTCTTTATAAAGCATTTTTTTCTTACTTGCCATCTTCGACCTCTCAGGTGAACTTCTTCGCTTTTTTTCGCCAAAAACCGCGTTTCTAACTTTTTTTTCATGAATCTTTTTTTTTTTATTTCGATTTATAAAACTTTTATTAACTTTCCGAACAATTTTTCACGTTTGTTTTTCAATTTTTCCCATTTTTTTGAAAATTTTTGGGTATCCGGGGAGATGGGAAGTAGGGTGGTATAATCCCCCCACTGATGACCCCGTGCCACGGGGTCATCGCTTGTCAGATTTTCGATCCGAGGCTCCGTTGCAGTGATATCGGCAAAAACGTTTTTTTTTTTTTTCAAAATCAAGTAAGTTAATATATTTAGCCCCGCCCTCCCATATGTTCAAAGGTAGTCCACAGATTAAATTTAACCGAAATTTCTTAACCTCTGGTTAAATAAAAATTTAGTGTCAAACGATAGCTTATGAAAAACGAAGATTGGAAAGTGCAAACCATTTTGCTCTATCTTTAGCCGTTTAGATTTTACAGGGTCTCAAACTTGGTAAATGGTCGATTTTCAACTGTCAATATTTCAAAAACAGTTGGAGATAGGTATAGGACATTATACTTGAAATATAAAGGGAATTGAAAGACCTTTAAAATGATGTATCATTCGGCCCCCCTTTCCATTTATCATTTTAGGGGTAAGTGCCCTGGGGTTCAGGGAGTTGAAAGTAACACGACAACAAATGCCTTAAAAATTGTCCCATTTGATATGTAAATTGATGTGTTTCGCTAAATTTTCATACTATCATTGGTAGAGGCAATATTAAATGCTGTTCGTTTTCAAATTGTCACCCTGTATATAATAATAATAATAATATAATTATAAACAAACGCTCTCGGACTAAACCACAAGACTCGCGTCTAGAAACACGCTAGAGCTTGCCCTTACTATTTCGTCGGATGGCTGGCCATCCCAAGGAGGCGGAGCTTTAAACGAAATCTTGTTTCATGCGTTAGGCGAGCGCTTTCGCATCTGATGTGTGTTTATCTGGGCCACAAAGGTAATCTGTTAACTAAAGCGAAACAGTGAAAATTAGGATAAACTGAAAATTTGCAAGCTTAAAGTTATGTTAATAGTTTCTAAATAAAATTTAAGTTTCTAGAAATGTCCTTCGAGTATATTTTAGGATCTTTTGAAACAACTCATACTCGGTCGTGTGTTTACACGCCAGAGTATAGTATTGGCTGTGATCGTCACGTGGACTATTATTTCTTTGAAAAAAATTATTGTTGAGGACCCTGTATTTTTAGCTGTGCGCGTAGCAGGTTCTTTTAGAGTGTGAATAAGTTTAAGTTTATTTAACGAAACTTCCAGTAGCGTACCTCTTGTCTGTAAAGCTAATAATAGCAATAAAAGCCAATTTTCTAGAGAGCAGAATTTATTTTAATCATAATTAGACATTTATACATTGAACATTCTAGCGCACTATCAATTTTAAACCATACAATGTTCAGCAATATAGTAAAGCAAAAGTCATACAATTGGAAATTAAACCACAACACAATTTAGATAAATAAAACATTACGCATTTTATCAATCAATAAATTGGACAGTAAAAATTGCAACAATAAAATCATACACAAGTTTATCAGATAACCAATTCGTCAATGGTATAAAGAATATATCAAACTGAATTTTATAAACATTAATTATGTTTGACCAAACTATGGTGACCAATTTGCATGAAACCGCTATCAAAAATAAGGTGGCAAGTAATGGCCCACAACGAAAAGGTATACTTCATATTTACATTACATCCATTTAACCTCATTTGCTGGCCTCTATCAAACCGCCAATGACGAACCAACAGATACTCTATACCAAATTGCACGTAAGTCGGTCCCTTACACCAGAAACGCTAACCTTGTATAATATTAACTAACTTGCAGTACATCAAAGATCTTTAGATTTCTTATTTTTTTCACGCGGGGGAGATACTCCATCCGCGGGTCGTTTTGCTGACGAGGCAGAATTTCACTTTTTTTCACACGGGGAAGGTGCTTCAGCCGCGGGTCGTTTGCTGACCAGGCTAAGAGATACCTTTTTAACGCAGGGGCGTTACACCAGCCGTGGAACCTTGTCCAGTGGTAGATTTTGAATGTTTGCAAGCTTCATAACCCATTCAATAAGTAATTTATTTTTATTTATGTATAGTTAATATTAATAACCAATTTCAGCAAATCAGTCAAACCTATACCTAAGTCCTAAGTTGTATTTAAGGCCTCCATATTTAATTCAAACCCTTTAAATATATACTTCACATTACTTTATGTCAAACCCTACATTGTCTCCATAATTCATTCTTGGAATCATTCCTACATATTTTATACCTACGGAGTGTTTCACCATTTAATTTATTTAGAGGGCCTAATTGGCCTAACTGAAACCCGTAACTCTTGTCTAATTTGACCTGGATACCGTTCCCTAAATCTGTACCACATTTATGCCATCAGCAACGAATAATTTTTTATTATTATCTTGAATCAACTCATGATACAAGTAGTGAATTGGTAGTTTGATTTTACTTATTAAACTAATTTAACCTTGTTAATAATCTTTTAATTCGCAAAGAAAGAGGGCATAATTATCATGTTCGACTCGTGACACAAGTAACTTGTGTTGGCAAATTCATATTAGTTATTTATCTATTTTGCATTACCAAACCCGATTTATAGAGTCAGATAACTGAATAGGTGTAATACATTAACGAAAGATCTGACCTATATGCTAAGGAAATAATTTGTAATTTTACACAGTTCACTTTAGACTAATTCAGGATCGGTCTTAGTACGTTTTCGCGTGACTTTCGGCATTTTGCTAGATAATTTAACTAGTCGTTATTTTACTTGAAATGCAATGAAAGGGTTATAATCGAATATTGTCAAAAGTTTCGCAGCAGGGCAAAGACGTTGTTCTGTTGCCAAGAACTTAGATTACCCAATTCGCAGCCGTCGAAACGTCGCCAGAAGGCAACCTAACTTCATGGAAATATAACCCTTTGGTTTGCCAATAATTGATAACAGTTTCGCAGCCGTTCAAAGTTGTTGCTCTGTTGCCAATAACTTAGATTATACAATTCGCAGTCGTCGAAACGTTACCAGAGGGTAACCTAACTTAATTAAACCTCAATATCTATGAATGCTATGAAATCACTTTGCAGAATTTTCTTATTGATACCGTTGACCAAGCCAGCCGGTTTCCCGTTGTTAAGCCAATAATATCAATGTAATTAGATATACAACATTCGAAGACGTTGCCAAGGTATACCCAATTTCTCGCAAAGGGAACCCACAGCATTCACCTTAAAACTGTTAGCCAACAAGTGTCCCGACTGAGTCGCGCCTTTCCCTTTTTATAGGGGTCCGCGTCTCCCGTCCCTCGATTTCTGCGGCGTCTTTCGTACTTTTACGTTATTTTACTTGAAATGCAATGAAAGGGTTATAATCGAATAATTGTCAAAAGTTTCGCAACCGCGCAAAGACGTTGTTCTGTTGCCAAGAACTTAGATTACCCAATTCGCAGCCGTCGAAACGTCGCCAGAAGGCAACCTTACCTCATGTAAATATAACCCTTTGGTTTGCCAATGACTGACAACAGTTTCACAGCCGTTCAAAGTTGTTGCTCTGTTGCCAATAACTTAGATTATCCAATTCGCAGTCGTCGAAACGTTACCAGAGGGTAACCTAACTTAATTAAACCTCAATAGCAATGAATGCTATGAAATTCCTTAGCAGAATTTCCTTATTGTTACCGTTGACTAAGCAAGCAGGTTTCCTGTTGTTAAGCCAATAATATCAATGTAATTAGATATACAACATTCGAAGACGTTGCCAAGGTATACCCAATTTCTCGCAAAGGGAACCCACAGAATTTGATTTTAGTTGTAAAATTTGCAGGGTAGGTCTGAGCCCTTTCATTTGTCGCTTGGATATTGCAAGTTTGAGTTCGTCTTACAAATTTTAATTTCAATCATTGCTTTAAAGTTATTTGCAAAAACAACCAAGATACTGATGTATTTGAATAATCAGAGTATGTCAAAATGATCGATGGACTCCTTTTTTGTAAATTATTGATCAAGTAAGTATTTCGATTTCATGTAATTAAAATAATATACAGCATTTTCAACTAACAACTTCAAGGAGGTGGCGCTCCAGTGCCACTTGGTATGCCCAGTGGCGCACCCAGAATTTTTTTTCCGGAGGAGGGTTTCGATTTGAAATTATTTATGTCTATTTATCAGGATTTAAGCTCTGTTTAACCCTTTTGGTATTTTTATTTTTACCAAAACATAAATTTATTTTACAAGATTATAAACATATTCCTTAGTGTAGTCTGATTTTAAGATTACCAGGCTTTTCTGCCAATTTATCTAAAATATAGTCTACCGTTGGGGTCATACATCTGTAAAGATATAATCCATTTAGCCTTTTGTTCGAACAAGAGTTTCACAGATAATTTTTTAAGCGTGGTAATACAGAGAAAATACTTTCAATCTCCGCAGTGGGCACAAATAAAGTTGCAAGTATAGCCAAAAATATTTACATATTTGGTAGCGCGAGCGTATTTTCACAAAATACCAAACCACTTAAGCCATCTTGTGGCCACTCATCTTTTTCAAGTCTAGCAATTGCTCTGTACCAAAATTTAAGTTCCACTTTCAGTTCGTCAAGCGTACCTCCCAGGTTACTTCTATAAAACACTACTACTACTACTACTACTACTACTACTACTACTACTACTACTACTACTACCACTTAACGTGGCCAAACAACACTTTAAGCGTTTTAGCCTCCTCGACCACCGCCCTCCATCTAGTCTCTTGCTACTTCTTCCCAATTTCGTATTTCCATCATATTAGCGTCTATCTCTACATTATCTTTCCATCTTTGTCTAGGTCGTTCTGGCGGCCCTCTTGCATTTGGTCTGCCTCTACAAACAGTATCAATCTCCTTATTCTCTGCTCTGACTATGTGACCTGCCCATTCAAGCCTTCTGGATCTTATTGTGCTAGTGATCCATGGCTGTTTAGTAATTTCCCTTATTTTACCACACATGTGTTTCCTCCACTGGGTTGTTACTGGATCTTGTACAGATCCACATATTTTCCTAAAAACTTTATTCGCGAAGGAGAGTAGCCTTTCTTGTTCTCTAATAGTCATGGTCCACGCCTCGCACTCATACAGGACCACAGGGATCACTATTTTATTGTATATCTTCAGTTGCACTTTTCTTAGTAGAATTCGTGTATGAAGCAAATTGCTCAGGGCAGCTACGACTCTGTTTCCGCTATGTATACGACACTGTATTTCCTTTCTATGGCTGGCCATCCCAAGGAGGCGGAGCTTTAAACGAAATCTTGTTTCATGCGTTAGGCGATCGCTTTCGCATCTGGTGTGTGTTTATCTGGGCCACAGAGGTAATCTGTTAACTAAAGTGAAACAGTGAAAATTAGGATTAACTGAAAATTTGCAAGCTTAAAGTTATGTTAATGGTTTCTAAATAAAATTTCAGTTTCTAGAAATGTCCTTGGAGTATATACTCTATACCAAATTGCACGTAAGTCGGTCCCGTACACCAGAAACGCTAATCTTGTATAATATTAACTTGCAGTACATCAAAGATCTTTAGTTTTATTTTTTTTTTTCACGGGGGGAGATACTCCATCCGCGGATCGTTTTACTTTTTTCGCGCGCGGGGAAGGTGCTTCAGCCGCGGGTCGTTTGCTGACCAGGCTAAGAGACATTTTTTCTAACGCAGGGGCGGTACGGCAGCCGTGGAACCTTTTTCAGTGGTAGATTTTGAATGTTTGCAAGCTTCATAACTCATTCAATAAGTAATTTATTTTTATTTATGTATTGTCAATATTAATAACCAATTGTTAGTTGTCTTTAAGGCCTCCATATTTGATTCAAACCCTTTAAATATAAACTTCACATTACTTTATGTCAAACCCTACATTGTCTCCATAATTCATTCTTGGAATCATTCCTACATATTTTATACCTATGGAGTGTTTCACCATTTAATTTATTTAGATGGCCTAATTGGCCTGACTGAAGACAAGAGTATCGGGACTCTTGTCTAATTTGACCTGGATACCGTTCCCTAAATCTGTACCACATTTATGCCATCAGCAACGAATATTTTTTTATTATTATCTTGAATCAACTCATGATACAAGTAGTAAATTGGTAGTTTGATTTTATTTATTAACGTAATTTAACCTTGTTAATGGCACATCAGTTTATAATCTTTTAATTTCAAAATAAAGAGGACATAATTATCATGTTCGTCTCGTGACACAAGTAACTTGTGTTGGCAAATTCACAGTAGTAATTTTTCTATTTTGCTTTATCAAACCCGATTTATAGAGTCAGATAACTGAATAGGTGTAATACATTAAGGAAAGATGTGACCTATGTGCTAATGAAATAATGTCTCACTTGTAATAATTTTACACAGTTCACTTTGGACTAATTCAGGATCGGTCTTAGTACGTTTTCGCGTGACTTGCCATTTTGCAAAATAATTTAACTAGTCGTTATTTTACTTGAAATGCAATGCAAAGGGTTATAATCGAATAATTGTCAACAGTTTTGCAGCCGCGCAAAGACGTTATTCTGTTGCCAAGAACTTAGATTACCCAATTCGCAGCCGTCGAAACGTCGCCAGAAGGTAACCTAACTTCATGCAATTTATAGCCCTTTAGTTTGCTAATAACTGACAACAGTTTCACAGCCGTTCAAAGTTGTTGCTCTGTTGCCAATAACTTAGATTATCCAATTCGCAGTCGTCGAAACGTTACCAGAGGGCAACCTAACTTAATTCAACCTCAATACCTATGATTGCTATGAAATCCCTTTGCAGAATTTTCTTATTGATACCGTTGACCAAGTCAGCCGGTTTCCCGTTGTTAAGCCAATAATATCAATGTAATTAGATATACAACATTCGAAGGCGTTGCCAAGGTATACCCAATTTCTCGCAAAGGGAACCCACAGTCCAGCCTGAGTCGCGCATTTCCCTTTTTATAGGGGTCCGCGTCTCCCGTCCCTCGATTTCTGTGACGTCTTTCGTACGTTTCTTTTATTCGTCCCTTCGCATGGGATTTCTATCGGCGCACACTTTTTAAATTTCATTAATTTTGCCTGCTTTTATTAAATAAAATTATTTTAATTAAGCAATGAATTTGATTTTAGTTGTAAAATTTACAGGGTAGGTCTGAGCGCTTTCATTTGTCGCTTGGATATTGCAAGTTTGAGTTCGTCTTACAAATTTTAATTTCAATTATTGCGTTAAAGTTATTTGCAAAAACAACCAAGATACTGATGTATTTGAATAATCAAAGTATCTCAAAATGATCGCTAGGCTCCTTTTTTGTAAATTATTGTTCAAGTAAATATTCCGATTCCAGGTAATTAAAATAATATACAGCATTTTCAACAAACAACTTCAAGGAGGTGGCGCTCCAGTGCCACTTGATAAGCCCAGTGGCGCACCCAGAATTTTTTTCCGGAGGAGGGTTTCGATTTGAAATTATTTATATATATTTTATCAGGACTTAAACCTTTTGTTATTTTTATTTTTAACAAAACATAAATTTATTTTACAATATTATAAACATATTTCTTAGTGTAGTCTGATTTTGAGTTTACCAGGCTTTTCTGCCAATTTATCTAAAATAGAGTCTACCGTTGGAGTCATACATCTGTAAAGATATAATCCATTTAGCCTTTTGTTGGAACAAGGGTTTCACAGATAATTTTTTAAACGTGGTAATACAGAGAAAATACTTTCAGTCTCAGCAGTGGGCACAGGTAAAGTTGCAAGTATAGCCAAAAATATTTTCATATTTGGTAGCGCGAGCGTCTTCACAAAATACCAAACCACTTAAGGCATCTTTTGGCCACTCGTGTTTTTCGAGTCTAGCAATTGCTCTGTACCAAAATTTAAGTTCCACTTTCAGTTCGTCAAGCGTACCTCCCAGGTTACTTCTATAAAACACTACTACTACTACTACTACTTAACGTAGCCAAACAACACTTTAAGCGTTTTAGCCTCCTCGACCACCGCCCTCCATCTAGTCCTATCTCTTGCTACTTCTTCCCAATTTCATATATCCATCATATTGGCGTCTCTCTCTACGTTATCTTTCCACCTTTGTCTAGGTGGTTCTGGCAGCCTTCTTGCATTTGGTCTGCCTCGATAAATGGTCCCAATATCCTTATTCTCTGCTCTGACTACGTGACCTGCCCATTCAAGCCTTCTGGATCTTATTGTGCTAGTGATACATGGCTGTTTAGTCATTTCCCTTATTTTAACACACATGTGTTTCCTCCACTGGGTTATTACTGGATCCTGTACAGGTCCACATATTTTCCTTAAAACTTTATTCTCGAAGGAGAGTAGCCTTTCTTGTCCTCTAATAGTCATGGTCCTTGCCTCATACAGGACCACAGGGATCACTATTGTATTGTATATCTTTAGTTGCACTTTTCTTAGTAGATTTCGAGGATGAAGCAAATTGCTCAGGGCAGCTACGACTCTGTTTCCGCTATGTATACGACACTGTATTTCCTTTCTAACATCATTTGTTTCGTTTATCTGTGAGCCCAGGTACTTGAAGTCTTTCACTCTTTCGAAAGACCCGTTATCTGTTGTTAGGTTTATGTCTGTGTGTTTCTCTTCGATCTAATTTTATGTACTTAGTTTTCTAGCCCTATTCCCTTTCCTCTCTCTTCTATTGGCATATAGAGTCTTTTAAACCCTTCCTTTGTGTCGCACATGATCCCCAAATGGTCCGCGTATGCTAACGCCTTGAGTTTCTTGCCCATCTCTACACCTTCATCTATATCATCAAGCCCTCTTATCATATCTAGAGCTACGTTAAAAAGTTATGGTGAGAGCGCGTCACCCCCGTCGTAGCCCACTTTGAATATCGAAGGGTTCTGACGTTGTTCCCTCAATTTTAACTCGGGCCGTGGATTCTAGGACGCACATCTTCGTCATATTAATGAGTTTATTTGGGAAACCGAAGTTTTTCGTGATGGTCCATAGGCTTTTGCGGTGGATGCTGTCATAAGCCTGTTTATAGTCTACGAAAAGAGCAAAGGTAGCTTGGGCGTGTTCCCATTGCTTTTCCAGAAATTGTCTCGCGTTGAATATCTGATCTATTGTCCCCCTCCCCCCGTTCGAAAACCACACTGATATTCCCTAATACACCTTTCCGCAAAAGGAGTCAGTCTATTTAGCAGGATGTTAGAGAGTACTTTGTATGTCACAGACAGTAGTGAGATGCCTCTGTAGTTTTGACACACCTTTTTTGGGTCTTTCTTATGAATTGGTATTATTACAGCCTCCTTCCATTCGTCTGGCATTGTGTCTTTTCTCCAGATGTGTCTGATAAGATTGGGTATTTGGTTTGTCATATTTGGTCCACTCTGCTTTATAAGTTCTGCTTGAATGCCATCTAGGCCTGGTGCCTTTCAATTTTTTTATTTTTCGATGGCTTTTTGGACTTCGTCTACAGAAGGGGAAAAATCGCTTTTCCCTATTGTATCTTCACTATCGGATTATCTGGCTCCTCCATATTCAACAGCTCTTCAAAATATTGTTTCCATCCCTCTACTATTTTTTCTCTTTCTGTGAGTTCATTTCCAATTTTGTCTTCCACCAAGCCAATTCTGGCTTGGAAACCTTGCCTTATTTCTTCATAGAAGTTTCTTATTCTTCCCCGATCATAGTGTTGCGCTATATCATCAATTTCTTCCTTCATGTATCTTTTCTTTTTCCGCTTGACCAATTTATTAACGTTCTTTTTAATTTGCTCATATAAAACACTACTAAGTCTTCAAATTCTTTCATAGTGACATCAGAAAAATTAACCAATAGCGATTTAGACCAGGAAAATCTACCTTTCAAATTATTTAGGAAACTATCTAAGAATGGGATATAGATTGATGCGCGATAGTAATCTTCAACAGTACCATATGTTTACATTGCATCTTTTTGTCTGAGAAGTAGTAACACGTGGCTTATTTAACGAAAAGTCAAACGTTTCGGGTTGTTCCTGAGCATTCAAGAATAACTTATTAAATTGTCTATATGCATTTTGTCTTAAATTTCTTATTTGTTGTTCAGCAAATTCTGGTAGATTTGTTGCCACCTTAAATCAACATTTAGTTGTTGAAGAAGCCGAACATGATAAGCTACTGCAAATAAATACCTAGTGGATCGTCTGCAAAGACATAACAAATTCGGCCTTTCTTACTGGTGAGTCTAACAGACCTGCAGCAGTTGACGAATCTCTATCTGTCCATTGAGAAATCTTATCTCGAGCAAATACAATCATATAGCTCCAACAACTGCAATTAAGTTGTACTTTTTAGTCCATATGGTAGCACAAAGTCTCATCAATTTTTCGTGACCAGAAGGAACGTGGGTTTCTTCCAAAGATTATTTCAGATGCAGATAAAATATAATTAATATAACCATTATTAAAGAAACTAAAAAAGAGGCTCAAAACCCAAATAACACCACCTGGAAAGGCAGGATAGTAAACTTATGTTAATCAAAAATTTACCTTTAGCTAGGAAAGCACTGACAATATCCAAGTCACCCAATTTCTTGAAACCACCGAGAACCTACAGTCCAGATTCGTCATCTGATAAGGAAGATGCAGATGAACCTCTAAGAAGCCGAAGGAAAATAAAACCTAGAAGGTCCAGATCTCCCCTTCGTAAGTACTGCATTTTTACCACTGTTTGATACATAATCCAATAGTTGCTGAAAGAGCTTGGAGCCTAACCTAATTACCAAAAACTATATGATATTTGTATTCCAAACGGAAATTTTAAGTTGGCAAGCACTATTAAAACAATTGCCCTCTTGCTTAATTCTGCGTTAACAAAAATGCCACTAACGCAAACAATATAAAGCTACACTACAGGATATGATAAAAGGTAATCATAAGTTAGCCACATTACACATTGTTGTTTGCATCGATAATCACGATATAACGTTGCTGCAAACACTGCAAAAATGAAGTATAGAAATTTGGTAATTACAATTGAAAAGAATAATTTGTGGTGTCAAAATGGATTTTGACTTAGTTTACACAGGTGGTGACACAAAAGTTAATTTTTCGTATATGGTATTGTTATGGTATGTTATGGTAGATAGAGGGGTCCCTCGGCAAGATTTGCCCTTGAACACATCGACCACAATTGGTCTTTTGTGTATAGCCTTCTATTTTACATGAAAATTTCTATCTCTTTCGATAATCTCAGAATATTTCGAGGGTTGAGCTTTTGTAGATCCGCCGGTGCCACAAGGGCATTTTCGAGATGCGTCAACCTTTGGCGAGTCAGTGCCTGGCATTCGCAGACGTTTCAGCCATAGTTTGGCAGAATCTGCACTGTTCGTCAGTGGTTTTCCCCATTTTCTTGAGGTGGTACCTCCAGGGGCCATGTCCAGTGAGAAGGTCTACGACCAGTTTTATCCATTTTTTTTTTGTAGCTTGAGAAGCTTTTTTGTGTAGTTAGGAGAGTGATAGATGAGTCTCTTGGCCTGTCTCTGCCCAGGTGCATTGGCCCAATGTGTCTCTTTCCGCCTTTTTCCCCAATTTCTGAGTTCTTTCATTACGTGTCCTCTAGTGATGCCACAGAATAGTTCAGGCCCGCAAAAGAGAGTCTATGCACATTTCCGTGCGAACTGGTCAACGGCTTCGTTGCCTTCCACACTCTCGTGCTCTGGTACCCACATTAAGGTGAGTCTGTTTCTGTTTGCAGCCATCCGAGCATCCCACACTAGCCGGGAGTTGATTCGGCTAGATGCTAGCGCTTTTAAGGCTGCTTGACTATCTGATAGGATATAGATCTTTGCACCTCTTAGGCCTTTTTTGGCACATTCAGAGATGGCTATGTTGATAGCATTTAGTTCTGCTTGAAAGATTCTGGGAGTTTTTCCTAAAGGTGCAGAGACTCGACTCTAAGGTCCGTAAACTCCGGATCCCACTCCTTCTTTCATCTTTGACCCAGACAAGTGATTCACTCTCTAGTTGTTTTAGTATTTCCCCTGTAGTATTGCGGTCTTGAATTACCGCTTCAAAGTAGGTATCAAAATGGAGTTTTGTTTCCATTGTATCGGTGGTATCTAGATGTCCTCCAGAATTTTAAGGTTACTTCAGTTTTTGTGTCTGAGTGACTCAATACGCACTGGTTCAGGCCTCCTTTTCTATGCATATGTGCAGCGGAGGGAGGTCAAGTAGGGTTTCCAGAGCTGCTGTCGCGGCACGTTCTCATAGCCCCTGTTATATCCAGAGAGGCGAGCCTTTCTACTCTTGTTAGCTTTCGCTGTGTTATTATTTCCTTTGTTTTTACCCACCACAACAAGCAGGCGTAGGTTATAATAGGCTTAACAATAATGTTATAAGGCCACGAGATGATGGACGATTTAAGCCCCAAGTTTTACCAAAGAGTCGTCGACAGGCCCAAAGCTTTGCCATTGCTTTTTTGATAATTCTTTCCAAGTGTGGGTTCCAGGTTAGTTTCTGGTCAAGAACGATGCCAAGATACTTAACCTCTTTTGAAGGCTCTACTGTTGCCCTCTTCAAAGTGGGTGCTTTAAGGTTCAGCTTCCTTCGTTTTGTGAATGGGATTACTACGGTTTTGCTTGGGTTGAGATTTAGTCTTTCCTGTGTACACCATGTGCTGACAA
>MU185185.1:29772-61371 GCA_016904865.1 Pissodes strobi
ATGGAAGCGGTGCTCGCGTGCCCTTTCTGCAGGACCACCTCGACTCATTAAGTCATGGCCCCGAATTCCCGGCGCTTCGGCGCACTTTTCCGAGACGTGGCGTCGTCTCGATTTCTTGAGACGTCGTGTCGGCTCAATTTCTCGAGACGTCGCTCAATTTCTCGAGACGTCGGCTCAACGGGTGGACCCGCTGGCTCAGTTTCGGGTGTCGGCTCGGAGTTTGGTGGGACGTCGACCCAGTCAATTTGGGACGTCAGTTCAAACTTCAGAGGCTTTGACGTAACCCCTTCTTTTAATAAAATCAGATACTCCGAAGTGCACAAAAACTACAAGCCGCTACGGTCTTCACAGCCTTCTCCATCACTCCAGCTCCACCATCACTCCAGCACTTTTCAGGATTTTAATGCCAAGATGGATTCAATGCCTGGGAACTATCTCTCATGGTTTACTCCTTGAAAAGGACGCCTTTACGAACGCTATAAAAGCTATAATTGCTAAACACCCGGCATTCAAGGACGACATCCAGAACCACATGCTTAAGTGGGAGTTTCGAGAAGTCTCTGATGAGATAGTCCAATACACGTGCGGTCGCCGAACCGAAGCAATTGAACAGCGACAGAAAATCTTCAGACCCAAAAATCAAGTAATCGCTTTGCAACTAGACAGTAGTAGACTCTATCGGAGACTCACCTTTTTGACGAAACTCAGTTCGAAGATTTCTGTAGACAGCACGGAAGGTTTTTTCGTTCCATCAGCCATAGTCGTTCCCATAACGCTGCTGGTGCCACCAATAGCTCCAGATCGGCAACCGATGCCCTGTTTATCGTGAGACAGGTAAAAGAGAAAATTTCAAGTACGGACCACATAGCGAAACAAAAGCAGCAAAATATACTTGAATAAAAACATCACACTAAACGAGTTTAACAAATAGATAATCCGAACGACTTACCAATATTAATATCAAAAAGATAGCGTGCATCTACCTTTAATTGAATAAATTGAGAACAAAATTCAATAAAGCAAACGACTATGAACAAAAATACGCAAAAATATGTACTCTACAGTATACGACATGATCTGAGGACTTCCCTTAGTACGGTATTTAATAATAGATGAAACTGCATTAACTAACCCCTAACAACCTAATTTCCCGGTTTAGTGTCTAATTAATAATTAAAATCAACAACCCACACGAAACTCTAAAAGTTGATTGCAAGATTATATAAGAGAATTAAAGATAAAAACCATAATTCCCCATTGCATTGATTCTAACTACGGTAATATTACAAATTCCATGAAATTAGCGGTCCTAGCATTAATCGTAACTAATGGCTGCAGAAAATAGTTGCCCTTGATATAGCGAAATCGAAAACAATGGTTGAATTCTACACCCGTATCTAAATGGCCTCGGATTGGTCAAGTAAATTGAACTACTCAAATTGCCGAAAATCTACATTACATTTCGTCGGAAATAAAATAAAATGATTAATTTGGCCAATCGTAAAATCCCAAGAATAAATAACGACTATTTTATTCAAATATAGAAGCCCAAAAGCTATTAACACCCGAATCAGTTTGACGTTACACCGAATAATCTAGCCACTTAAATCGAGTCCGAAATGAATGAAAATGGTTAATCTAATAATCATTAAATAATAAACTAGGCCACCGGAGTAGTAAAAAGAACTATCAACTCTAATCAAATCTCTAATTAGGATAACGTCACGCCGATTAATTAGGCTATTACATCGAGTCCGATAGGAACGAAAAGCTAAATAATACAAAAATGCAATTAAATAAGATTCGAGAAACGCAAAACATCGGTAATTCATAAAGAAACTTACCTCTTTAAAACAGAGGGCGAAACTACACGGCCCATAAGAAAAAAAGCGCCAAGCACTACAATGGCTGCCTATGCCAGAGAAAAACCAATTTGAAAAATCCTCGCTTGGCGAGATTTCCCGTATTTTCAGCACTAAACTTAATCGAAACCAAATCGCAATGGCTAATACGGAATAACTACGTTGTTAGTCGACAAAATCCACCGTAAATGCCTAGGCGTAAAACAAATTTTAAAATCGACTGCACAACTGAAAGGCTTCTCTGGAAAAAGGACCGTACCTTCAAAGCTGAACAAGGCGTCGCTTTCGCGTCTCGACATATCAAGTCTCCACGCAGGAAATTTCACTGCGACGCTTCCCAACGCTCCAATACAAACGGACCCACCAGGTCACGCGGGACATATATAAAATCGAATCCAATATCGGAATTAGATTTCGTATTTCGGACGAACACATGAACGGTACAGGGGCGTACCAAAAAAATTACTTTTAGTTGGCGACCGAAACGTGATGTCACAAAGAGAAGCCGATCGAATCCAGCTATCCTGCTTATGTGTGTCTTATTGACCTAACAAAAGCATTCGACAAAGTACAGCTGCTCGATATACTGGACATATTGAGAAAGAAACAAGTTCCAACATTAATCATAAACATAATCAGAAATCTGAACACAGGCAACACTACAAGAATAAAAGTGGACCATCAAACAACAAAAGACATACCGACACTAACAGGAATAAGACACGGTGATAGTCTCAGCCCATTCCTTTTTAACCTCGTCATGGACGAGATTATATACAGTGTGACAAAAATAAACAGGGGATATAGACTGAACAACAAACCAACCAGCATGGTGTGCTCTGCGGATGATGCGGTAATCCTGGCAGAAACGGAATACGATCTGCAAAGGCAAACACATAAGTTTTATCAGAGTAGTAAAAAATACAACATGTCAATCTCCATTGATAAAACAAAATGTATGACCTTCTCCAAAGAACCAGTAAGGTGTAAAATCGTATTAAACAATAAACCAAAGAAATGAGCTTTCGATACGAAACGACATAAAATCACAGGTCAACAAAGCCGCAACAATTTCAGGATGTCTGAGAGATATCATCTGGAAAAACAGCCACATGCGCATTGATAGTAAGGTGCGGATATATAAGTCCTGTGTTAGACCGGTGCTAACCTATGGTATCGAGACTAGAGCTGACACGAATAAGACAAAGAACATCCTCAGAACAGCGGAGATGAAAACCTTAAGTACCATCGCAGGGAAGACACTTAGACAGGGTGAGAAACAGTGACATAAGAGAGGCATGCAAGGTGGAGGACATAGTGAGATGGGGGAGGAAAAGAAGAAGATATTGGCGTGACCACATAGACAGAATGGACCAAGAGAGACTAGCATACATCGCTAAAGATGGAAAACCAGCAGGCCGACGACCGCTAGGAAGACCACCTAAGAGATGGAAAGATAGCTGGAACTCTATCTCACAGGAAAACCAACCGAATTGCGCCTTTGCAATTAACAGACCTTAAGGTCTGCTTGAAGTAGGATAAGAAGAAGAGGAAGATATGCAATTATTTCATTTTTACTTAATAAAGTTTGTGATTTGTGAATAATTTCTTATTCGAGCTTGTTTTTCTTACAAATTTAAATTGTCCCTCGGACTCGTGGCATTATAAGAAAACACGCATTCGTGAAAAATTATCGGTAATTTTTGAGTACTCGTGGTATTATCCCCGAAAATCAATTATCCTTACTGTTAAATATTACGCCTAAGTGCTTTATGCTACTCACTTTTTAAAAAGAGATTTTTTTATCTGACATGCTTGAAGAATCTGATTCTGATTTCGGAAGAATGAGACGACAGAGTGCCACTTGGACATATTGAGGAACAGGATATATTGGTGATTTAAGTAACTCTGTAACCCATTATAGTCATCAGAGCTAGCAATTTACCCAAACACCTTAAGATTGTTCAAGTAAATTAGATAGTAACAACACCGAATATAAGACTTAATATTATTTAAGTACATGACGATGGGCACACCGGACGTGGCCACAAAAGATCCGGAAAAAAAACCCTGGATGGAATCGTATTGACAGAGGTTTTTAATATATGACACCCAACAAAATATTATGACAAATCTAGTCGAATGCCTTGTTGAGGTCAGTGTAAACGGCATCTACTTAAGTTTCCTGTCGGAGTGTATGCACAGAACGCAATCAAATTCGTTTCGACGGAGCGAGCCTTTGAAAAGCCATAGTGCTCTGGGATTATAATATTTTTCATTAAAATAAAGAAATGCTTACATATTTTTGCATGAGTTTTGGAATGATTGAAATGTTTCTTTTTTTCGGTAATATTCAATATTAGATTTTTGACAACTTTTAAAAATCGATGCAACCATGGAGTATTTCCATCTATCCAAAAATGCATCCACACTCAAAGATTTATTTAAAAAAGTGTTAATGGGGGATACATGAATGCGCGCACATTTTAATAAAGATGGAGGGCAGTTTGTCGGATCCGCCACTTTTTTCGGGTCCAAATTCAACAAAGCTCTTAAAACCTCGGCTTCCCCAAGAACGATACTTTGCAGGAACAAGTTATTTGAGATGTTAGGAGGAGAGCTCCGTCGAAAAGATGCATCCCGGCACGAAAACACTTTCAAAATACGCCGCAAACAGATAACTGATATCGGAGCCTCCTCTTACGCACTTGTCTTCTTCTTCTTCATGTGCCGTCTCCTCTAAGAAGGTTGGCAACCATCACAGCAATTCGAACCTTCGATGCCGCTGTTCTAAATAAATCCACAGAACTGCAGTTGAACCACATTCTTAGGTTGTTCAACCAGGAAATGCGTCTTCTTCCTATGCTTCTCCGCCTCTGAATCTTTCCCTGTATGATAACCTGCAACAGTCCATATCGCTCACCCCTCATGACCTAAGTACTGAAGTTTTCTAATTTTCATAGTGTTTAGGACTTCTTTCTGCTTTCTCATTCTTCTCAGCACTTCGTAGTTTGTAATTGTATCCACTCAGCTGATCCTCAACATTCTTCTGTATGCCCATAACTCAAAACCCTCCAATCTATCAGTAATATTTTTCTTTAGCGTCCATGCCTCCATCCCATATAACAGAACCGTCAGATCTCTACTGCACAAAACATTTTTCATCTTGCTGAATGCGCTTCTTGCTTGTCCTATCCTTGATTTGATTTCTTCGGTGTAATCATTGTCTTCGTTAATTATTGCTCCCAAGTATTTGTATTTTCTTACTTTTTTTATTTGTTCTCCATGGATCATTAGGCTTTCTTGGCGCTGTTGTGATTTTGTGATCACCATAAATTGAGTCTTTTTGGTATTTAGAGAGACCTCTCTCCTCACTGAGTTCCACAACACGATCTAGCAGTTGTTGCAGATCCTCAAGACATTCCGCTATAAGTACCGTGTCATCAGCGAATCTTAAATTATTAATTGGTTTACCGTTTACTTTTATGCCTATTGTTGTTTCACCCTCCAACGCTTCCTGAATAATTTCCACAGAATACACATTAAATAGGATAGAAGACAGTACGCATCCTTGTCCGACGCCTCGTCTTACTTCGATTTCATCCTAAAATTCATTCCCTATCTTCATTGCTGCTTTCTGGTTGTAATAAACTTCGGTAATAATTCTGATGTCCTTTATGTCTACATTTTTATTCTGGAGTAGCTGAATGAGGCGGTCGTGTCTGATTTTATCAAAAGCCTTGTTCTAATCTAAAAAGCATACATATAGCGTCTGGTTTACATCCATGCATCTTTGGGCCAGCACGTTTATGGCGAATAAAGGCTGATTTTCATATATAGGACTGCGCACCGACTGTGCACTTACCGTGTCGTTGTCACTGTAAATCGAAAAATTGTATGTTCCATATAAAACGCACTGAAGCTCTTATTTACATTTTCACATATAGGACTGTGCTACGACCTTCAATCCTATTGTGAAAAAGTAGAATACCCGCGACGGCCCCAGCATGGTAGGCGCACAATCCTATATATGAAAATCAGCCTTAAGGCTCCTCTTGTTCCGAGGGCATTTCTGAAGCCGAACTGTGTTTCACTAATGTATTGTTCAAGTTTTCGATAAATCCTATTGTGTATAATTTTCAAGAATATTTTGAGGGTGTGGCTCATTAAGCTGATTGTTCGATGGTCGCAGCATTCCTTTGCATTTGTTTTTTAGGTAATGCGATAAACGTAGACTTTAACCATTCTTTAGGTATAACTCCTGTATTATAAATGGAGTTATACAAATCCACCAACACTTCAATTTGATCCTCCTTGATGAGTTTGATTATTTCCACTGGTATCACATCAGGTCCAGGCGTTTTATTGTCTTTTATTAATTTAATTGCATGTAAAACTTCTTCTTTGGTAATATCTGGACCGCCGTCCTTGGTCGCATCGTTTGTTAGGGGTTTTTGTCTTTGGTCTTCAAAAAGTTCCTGGATGTACTCATTCCATCTTTCAAGTTTTTCTTTGGTGCCTAATATGATTTTTCCGTTTTTATCTAGTAGCAGACTTCCTCTGTTTATTCTGTTTGTGCCAGTTAACTCCCTTACTTTCTTGTGTAAGTTAAAAGTATCGTTCTTTAGCATTAATTGTTCTATCTCATTACATTTCTCCTCATACCATTTTTCTTTGGCCTCTCGTATTTTTCTTCTTATTTCTCTGTGAGTATTATTGTATGCTTGATTGTCTATGTTCTTATATGTTCTTCGTTTTTCCATCAATTGCAGTATCTCATCCGTCATCCATTGTTTCTTCTTGTTGTTCTGACCATCCCCTAGTGTGTTTTTACTTGTATTTATAAGGGTATTCTTTATTATTTCCCATTTTTTTTTCATTATCTTTAGTGGCATTCACTTTTATTTTCTTAAGCTCGTCATTAATTTTCTCTTTAGTTCTCTCTCTGATTGCTGGATTTTTTAGCTGGGATACCTATATTTCTGCCTTGTTATTTTTATTTAGTAGTTTTTTTAATTTGACATGGAATCTAGCTACGGCAGCATTATGATCCGACCCTATGTCGGCGCCTGGATATGTTTTGGTTGACTTGATTGAATTGCGTTATCGCTTGTTGATCAGGAGGAAATCTATTTGGTTTCTGACTACATTATTTGGATTATCCGCTGGTGATTTCCACGAATACAAACTTCTGGGTGGGGTTTAAAATAGGTATTCGTAATTATGAAGTATTTCTCTTGACAAAACTGGCCCAGTCTGTCTCCTCTGCCATTCCGTGTTCCCAATCCAAAATTTCCCACGAAGACTCCTTCGCTTCCTTGTCCCATCTTCGCATTGAAGTCGCCCATCACAATTGTAATGTCTCTAGGTTTGGTGGTATCTAGCGCTTGTTCCACTTCACTGTAGAACTGTGCTATTTCTTCTTCGTCTTTATCAGCAGTTGGGGCATATATTTGAATTATGTTGATCTTGGACTGGGGTGTTTGAAGTTGAATCGCCATTACTCTATCCGATATTGGCAAAAAGCTAGTTACGGACTGTTCAGCGATCCTGTCGACAATTATTGCCACTCCATTTCGGTGTTGTCTATCATTATTTTCAGAGTAATATATTCATGTCTGGCTAATTGATATTTCTCCTGAGTTAGGCCATCTGGTTTCGCTCATTCCCAATATGCCAATCTTTAGTCTTTGCATTTCTTGTATTACATTGTGAATCTTTCCTGCTTCGTATATTGATTTAACATTCCATGTACCAACATTCATTGCTGACCCGGGGATTCTTCGCACCCTCTGGTTATTCAAAACCTGCCGGGGACTGAGGGCCGTGTTTTTGTTTGTCTCAGCCATGATGATTTGTACTAGGAAATTAATTAATGAGGTGGTTTTCCGATGCCTTCCTCATCGCAGTGTTTTAACCGGTCCAGTTCCTTACTGACTGTCGCCTAAAATTGTCCAACATTAGACCGTCCTGAAACTTGAGTTTCTGCGCACTTGTCACCCCCGTGCATTTCGCTAGGTAGGAACTCCATAATAAATACCTTTTGAATAGTGCACAGTAAGTTTGTCAAGTTTTGAATTTGACTTTTCTGGCAAACTTCACAATATGCATTATAGTACGGGAGGCCACGACCAAGATTTTTCGACAATCGCTATCCGCAAACTTCTTTGTGGCTTTGGTTATTTTATTATTTTGATTCGAAAACTGATATTTTCAGACATTTTGCGTGGTGCTTATGCCCTTTATTAATTTTTGAAGTTGTTATAAATTCGGACCCTAAAAACTCATAGCAAACCGTCTGCTTTTCGATATGCTATTAAATAATAGTGTAAATAATATGCTTTTTTTGGATATCAAAAAAAAATAGTGGTGCATGTACTGTTAGCCAAATGAAAGTACCTGTATGAAAAGAATGCGGACAAAAAATGTTCTAGCATCTTTAGATGCTGCGACATTTTTTTCCCAATAATCCTAATTTATTTTCTGTCTAGTTTCCTATAGTGAGTTTACATATTTAAATTTCCTACTTGAATACTTAATTTTGTTATTTTCCTTAATACTACTGTTTTCTATTATTTACTATTTTATTTACACAGGCAAATCCGGAATAAGTATACTATGTATATTTTATTCGCCTTCAAGCTATTTGAAATATCCGACAACGGGCAACAGTGCGACGTTTACTTGATTTTTTTTTACATATTTTAAAATTTCAGCAGCGACTTGCTTTAGCCATTGACGTGGAAAGTGCCGAATTGTGTGGTTATTTATATTATTTGGTTTGTAGTGTCTGGTGATATATAGGTTTTGTCGATTTTGCAAATTCTCTCTTTTCACTAGAAAGGGGGTGTCCTATAGAGTAGCTTAAGCCAAAAAAATCGGAGGATCCGCTACATTTGAGCCGAAAAAATGCCCTCAAAGTTCCAGTTTTGACACAAATTTTCAGCACCAGTTCACAAAAGCACTAGAAATATAGACAAAACACATTTGAAAATCAATTGTCGGGTGAAAATATTAACTAGGAGACATTTGCGTCGAACGAGAGGCCTCCTAATTTAAAGCGACTCATACCCGCATTAAACAAAATTAAATCTTACTTGTAAATATCCATCCTCCTTTTTACTGTCAAATGTGACAATAGCCGAAACAGAGATTTTTAAGAAGGCACACGAATACTGTAGTTTCGTTAGCAAAATTCATTAGAAAAAAGGTGCGCTATAAGCACAGCTTATTCACTACCAGTTAGTCATCTTGCGGTGGCATCCTTTGATTTGGGAAAGTCAATAACCAAGTTTTGCAAATTTTAGAAGAGGGTCATGACTCAATATTGTTTTAAACGTCTGGGCATCTGAATAATACTTTTGACAGTTCGTTTAATTTAAAATATGCTTTTTATAGTCTAAAATCCGTTTAAAAACGATTTTAAAAGGCAAAATTGTAAAAAAATCCGAAATATCCGGACTTTTTAGGGCGATAGCCGAGGCTTCCGACGAATTTGTCGTGGATTTTGATGCGAAAATTCATTTTAAATTCAACTCTGGAACTGAAGCGCTCAGGGCACTCCCAGGTAGGCACAGTGCCCAAAACTCCAACTTTCCGATTTCGATAGATGTGACTAGCTGGTAGTGAATAAGCTGTGCTATACTCTTTACTCTTTTTTTTATTTAGGTGAGCAGTGCGTGTGCGAAGATTTTGATTGACACGGTTCTTAAATAGTTAACTAGGGGGAAACAGATGTCCTGGGAGCATATTCGGATGTAACAGAAAGATGTCCATTCGGCAATGCCGAACGTTCCTTCATATGTGACCTGCACGGTAGCATTTAGTCGGATGTCGTGACTGTTTCATAGAATCAACAAATAAGTCTTCAATTATTTAAACCATGGGTGGCCAACCTTTTTAACAGAAGGGCCAAATATGAAAAGTAAGATTTCCCGCAGGGCCACGCAACTTGTTTTTGTTAATTAGAGTAAAGAGATTTTTGTTACAAACTTGCCTTTTAATCAAAAAGATAACAAGACCATAGGCTTATTTATTTTATTTTAAAGAAACTTAAGCATTACTAAAAACCGAACATATTCATTAGAGAACTAGTTTAGTGGGATGTCTGGCTTTGTTCTCAGAACTATAAGTGCATCAATATTGGCCTCCACTGAGGTTTTTGCTATGGGCAAACAGTTTTCCAAATGAATATCAGCGATTCGTGTCCTCACTTATGATTTTATTTGCTTTATGCGACTAAAAACCTATTCACACGCATAAGTACTTCCAAAAAGCGAAACCATCAACAGAGCATGATTGTAAAGTACTGGATATATTTATCCTTGTGCAAATACGTTTTATAGAACTCTTGCAACCTAACCTGATGATTTCTCCCTTCACTGCATATCACACATAAGACATTTCACAATGTTCCATCTGAAATCTTCCTGGTAATGATAGCATATCTACAGGGAATGGTGTTGCAAATGCAGAAAGTAGCACGCTATGTTTTTAAAAATCCTGAAGTCGATTTTCAAATTCGATTTTCAAGCCAGAAAGCAAAGAAATAAATTTATACACGGCCTCATGAGTGTGAGTGAAGTTTCTTGTCCATAACTGTTCTTCCCAAAGTCCAAGTTTCATCACGAATATAGAAATAAGCTCAGATTATTGATGAAAATAAAATAAAAGTTACGAAAAAAAATTGTGGGTGCTTAAGACCACACGACAGAAGTGAAAACTTCGACAAGTGGGGTCATCGTTAATCACAATTTCGATCCGAGCCTTCGGTGCAGAGATATGGGCAAAAAACGGGTTTCTCCCTAAATCCCCTCCTTGTTTTAGAGCCCCGTTCCCCCCGTATGGTCTAAGGTAGCCCCATGGTCTAAGGTAGCCCCCATGGGGCGCACCTACCATAAAAAATTCGACCACGTACCTCTTCCCGTTCTCCCGAAATTAATTATTTAAGTTTTTCCTTCGCTCCCCTCCCCTGGCCAAACGTGAGGGGGTATAGGGTCCCGTTTTCGTCCAGGATCTTTTTTTTACCCCGGCTACATCTCCTGAAAATTTCGGCCCTCTACCTATACGGGAACATGCCAGTATAAGGAGCGTTACGTTACATATCCCAGCATGACGTGTGGCGCGTGATGCGTGACGGCTCGGTCTCATTAAACCCCCACAAAAAAAATTGCAAAACGCCCCTAAAGAAGTTTTCACTTCAAAAAAATAATTTTCCCTTATTCGCGGGCCACAAGATAACACATGCGGCCCGCGGGCCGCGTGTTGGCCACCCATGATTTAAACACTTTATGCATGGCCCTCCGCTCGCTTCGCTCGCTACGGGGGCTCAACAAACAGACACCAACCAATTGCTAACCAAAACTAACCCAAATTAAAAAAATAAAATAAAAATATTGGTTTAGTTTTGGTTAGCACTTGGTTACTTTCTGTTTGTTGAGCCCCCGTAGCGAGCGAAGCGAGCGTAGGTCCATGCATGAAGTGTTTAAATAATTGAAGCTTATTTGTTGATTCTATGTAACAGTCACGAGATCCGACTAAATGCTATCATGCACGTCACATCTGAAGAACTGTTTGGCATAGCCGAATGGACATTTTACCTGTTACATCCGAATACGCGCCCTGGGAGTGAGTTCCACAGTGACGCAATGCGCCAGACAAAGGAGTTCTTGTAAAGCCATGTTCTAGGTGTTTACAGTTGTACGACGAACCGGTGCGCTCTGGCAGGGGTGAGATAAGGCGGGCCATATCCCGGTAGCATCTGCCGTGAAAGTACCTGTAAAACAGGGAGTTCTCGGCCACATGTTTGCGGTGTTTCAGACTATCCAGATTCTGGGTCAACTCCGGGTCGCCGACGAGACGCACAACTCTCTTCTGAACCGAATCCAGTAGCTTTAGGGTGTGGTCTGGTGCGGCACCCCAGATGTGTGAACAATATTCCAAGCACGGTCTTATTTGCGCTTTGTAGAGCAAGGGCAACTGCTGCCATGTATACAGTTTTTGTTGCTTACCGTATAGCGTACCAAGCTTCTGGGAGGCTGATTTTGCGATGTTAGCAACGTGGTCATGCCAGAACACATTGCTGTTGATCGAGACAACCAGTATTCCGATTGTATGTAGATGAAGGGATGACCGATCCTGCCATAATGAATATCATGACCCGCCGTATAGGCCCTCTTGGTAAACGTGGCTGCTTGGCTGATTTTTCAATGTGCATTTGCAATCATTAATTGGAAAGAGACACTCATTCAATTACATTATTCCTTTGTATGTATATATTCGTCAAAGATTTCACTTCATACATGGCCCTTCGGTCGCTCCGGGGGCGCAACTAAACAAACCTAACCCAAACTAACCCAAGACATGCCCCAATGAAAAAAAAACAAACTAAAAAATATTTGCATTTTCGACTGACAATTTTTTTTTTAATTTCCGGTATGCCTTGGGTTTGTTTGGGTTAGTTTTGTTTGGTTGCGCCCCCGGAGCGACCGAAGCGAGCGGAGGGTCATACGTGAAGTGTATATTAAATATACTTAAATAGTAAACAAACACTGTTATTCCCCATAAGAAAATGTGCAACTTTTGGAAACTCTGTGTCAGGCCCCCGGTGTCGGTTACTAAAATTTCATTATTTTCACGTTACAATTTCACTATTTTCACATTACACCTGGGAAAGTCGTAGTGGAAGTTTGCCCTTCTGGGGCAATTTGGGCTCATAACGCGGATATTTTTTCGGCTCAAATGTGGCGGATCTTCCGATTTTTTTGGCTTAAACTACTCTATAGGACACCCCTTTTTCTAGCGAAAAAAAGAGAAAATTTGCAAAATCGACACAACCTATGTGTCGCCAGACCCTTAATTTGATGATATCTTTGAAGATTTTTAACCATTCTTATATTTTTTTTTTGCATTTGGTGATTATACGTGGTTAACTAATTTGTATATTTTCGGATACCTCTCTGAACTCTATTCTAAATTAAAATTTTTATTTCAAAACAATTCTGAACGTGCCATAAAGAGCGTTTTGGAACATACTTGTTTCAATATAGCCTAACTTTAAATACAAAAATTGAACTCTAGAGATTTTATATATGGATTAGCTACGATAAATCCTTTTTTCCAAATTAAGCGACGTCATCGATAGATGTAGATGTACAAAACCTTCGGGAAACGAACTCTATTTATTACTACAACATATTTATGTTATACATACAACAAATATCATAGAACACTAGCCTTATTATAAAAATGAGATATTATTATTATATGACATATTTTGTACTATAAGACTGTAATATAAAAAAAACTGTAATTAATTTTGACGTCTTAAACTAATCAATATTATCAATAATAACATGATAAGAATAACCTCGTGCGCCTATGAGAAGGCAAGATTTTTTTACGTGCTAGTCCTCTGCCCCTCAGTCGTCGTTAAGATTCACTCGTTTGGCGCACTATACATAGGGGAATTAAAAAAAATAATAAAAATGACAAAAGAAAAAACTTTTTGCTATCTGTCTGAAAACTATTTCCTTTCGTTAATTGTGGTGAGTCGATACAAAAAACATTTTCAGACATATATCCCGGGGCGTTTCACATTATGAGAGTGCGTAACATGTAAACATTTTGGGGGAGGGGAAACGTATCACTATTTGTCTGAAATCAGATATATATAGTAGAAAGACGATTCTGCATCTCAAAAATGCTAATATCAAATACATTAAACTGTGCACGCTGCTAATCAGACAAACTTTTGTTGTTGACCATAATTGAGCAGAAACATTGATAATTGTGTTTAATGACTTCAATATTTGACATCAAAAGCATTGTTTATACATTACAATGCCAAAAGACAAGGTTATATCGCTGACGAACTGTAAAATAGACAGCCTGGCGTTTGCGCGCAAGCGACAAATTCCACCAGCATCACCGGCTGTGAGACAGGTCCGTCAAAAATTTTATTAAAACACTTTTTTTGCTTTCACACCATTGAAACTGTCTGAAAACATTATTTTCGTTATAAAGTCACTCAAACAAGTATGTTAAAAATATCTCAATCGGACAGCGATAAATTTATATGGTTCGATGTGTATACAGCTTCCGGTTATCATATTACAAAAGTGCAACACCGCAGATGTCTGATATAAAATGTTTTATTACAATATGAACTTATGTTAATTGATTTATTTATTTATTTTTTTGCAAAGCAGAAACGGCTCCCCATTAAAACGCACCGTTTCCGGATACTAGTTGATAAGGCAAAAATTCATGGTTTAGTATGTTTTATCAATTTATTATGGTTTTAAACGGATAGCCATAATCAAGGGTTTTGGTCGTGGCCTCCCGTACTATTAGCTTTTTGTGATTCATTAATCAAAACGTTTTCACTGGAGTACTAATCATTTGCATTTTTATATATTTTTTGCTTTCGAAAACGGGGGCAAATTTATTCTCGAGACGTCAAATATTATTTAGGTTCTTTAGGATCTTCAGAAGCTGAAGTTCATCTTCATTTTGGTCATTTAATTGGTACTTGTATCATTTTCACCCTGAGTCCAGGACCGAAGAGGTTCTACTTTATAATATTCTTCAGTCCTCTACTGTTTCCTTTGGCATCGAAGGTAAATAGTTTGTAATAAAAAACAATATTTTTGTCAAATTCCTGCTACTTTCGATGGTATATCAAGTATGTTTAACAAAAAGATAGATCATTGTTGGAAAACGAAACATAATAATGCTAACAAAGAAATTAAAAATAAAATAAAAAAAAAGCGCTACTAATATTTAATATTTACTGATGCTGTAAATTTTTAATTCGATTTTTCTTTTCATATTTAGCTAATTCTAGTCCAAAAATGATGACGCCGTTGGGATATGGACAACGTAATAAATATTTGGATGATCCTGATTCTGATGAGGTGGACGAATACAGCTCCTATTATGAATCTAGTGGCAGAGAAAAGCCAAAGCCTGTCCCAATATGGCTTTGCGTTTTACTTGTTATCAGCTATATTTTAGGTGAGTACGCACTACTGCTTAAAATGTATAAACATAATATGGTATAACTTCTGCAAAAATTTGTCCATGTTCAATTCATTATGCGAAGCAATATTTTCATTCACGTTATGATAAAAAAAAAACTTGTAATGTTGGTGGTGATAACGATACATAACCCTACTAGGCAAACCTTAACCTACATGTAATTTGGGCCTAAGCGCGGCAGCTATTATGTCGCTATGGCATGAAGTTCAGGGGGGTCGTTAGTGGATAATATTGCAGTTGTTTAGACGAATCTGATGCTGACAATACAAACTGGAATCAGCAGCAGCTTTGAACCACAAAATATAAATTCACACAAGCAATTGTCCACTGTCCTGTCCGATATCGAAATAAGTCATGGTAAACAGCTCCGGTATAAAACAAAGTTTTTATTGGTGTAAACTGCAAATTGAGTGAAAGATATTAACTGGATATTGAGCAAAATTACAAGGGCTGTGAGTACAAAATTATTATATAAATCCCTAAAGTAACATTTCTGCTATACCAGTTCTATTAAGTTTGTTATTTTTTTTCCGCCAAATATCTGTGAATGCGTGAAGAAATTTTGTATAGACAGTACCGTACTCAGACACCAGTACCTTATACCAGGGATATTTGATAATATGGATAGTAAAATAACTAACCAAGATTTATATGTCTTAATGCAAAGTATAATTAAGCAAAGCGAACAAAATCAGGAACGGGCAACTGAAAACAAGGAGGAAATTAAAAAGGAGATAAGTGCTATTAGAACCGAACTGTTGAAGGGAATAAGTGCTCCAAAGGAAGAAACTGCAAGTCATAGGGAGGAGAACAACAAATTAAAGGAACGTATTCTTGAAGTAGAACGAAAGGGTAGAAAGTACAATCTAACATTATATGATGTAGAGGAGAGCCCAAATACTCTGGAAGATTTTCAAAGGGTGCATGAGATCATAAGTAGTACAGTAAAGGTTGACTGTCGTTTTTCTGATGTAAGAGACATCCATAGATTTGGCCGATCAGAAGAAGATAAAACACGTCCGATATCCATCGAGTTTGTCAGTTATGCTTTAAAATTGGACATTCTAAAAAAAGCCAACGAGTCAAAAGGGACAAATATCTATATATCCCAAGATCGTATACCGGAAGATTATCAAAAAGATAAAATTCTAAGGCATCATTTAAAACTTTCAAGGGAAAATAATAAAACTGCATATATAAAGAAGAATATCCTCTACATTAACGAACAACCATTTACAGTTAATGACCTACAAAATAAAAAAGAGCTACCTGTAACTCAGAAAGTCTTCGAAGCTATTAGACCGTTACCAAAAACGAACAAAACTCCTTCAACAAGTAGCAGAGTTCCAACATCTGAAAGTGAAACACACAAAAAAGCAGAAACCAACAGAGGCCACAGAAGAAGACTTCAACCTTAACAAGCGTTCCACGCGTCAGAATAGTGCAAAAAAATAAATAAATACAGGTGTCACAAAGTATAAATTGACTATACTAACTTTATGCTGATTTTTATTTTTAATTTTAATACTTTTTATTTTTATTAGATTTAGTTCATTGTCTAGTTGTTGTTCGTTTTTGGTGTACAGTTATTGTCTTTAGCAGTACCTAATTAAACATTCTTTTTAAGGAACCCTCGTAGTTGGCAACGTATACATAAATTCATATCTTGGAATGAGAGAAAAAAATCGAAATGACTGTAAATAAATGAGACTGTAAATATAAATATTTTAGCTATTTGGGTATCGGCGATAATAAATATTATTGTTATTGTTAGCCACTTTTTAAAACTGGCGATAGAAATAAAATTGAAAATTATAGACCAGTATCACTTCTTTCAATTTTCTCTAAAATAATTGAAAAACTAGCCAAGAAAAGGATTGTGAAAAATCTCGAAAAACACCAAATATTATCAGCTTTGCAGTTTGGATTTAGAAAAGGGAAATCGACACAAGATGCGATTCAAAAATTAACATCAGAAATTTACGCAGCTTTAGGCAAAGCTGAGCCATCCCTATGTGTTTTCCTAGACCTGTCAAAGGCTTTTGATACCGTATGTCATCAAAATCTACTGAAGAAATTCAAGTGCTATGGTATAAGAGGGGTGGCTCATGACTTGCTGAGAAGTTATTTATCTGAAAGAAAACAACTAGTTAATATCGACGGAATCTTAAGTGAAGAAGAAGAGGTCCAGTATGGAGTTCCGCAAGGATCAGTACTTGGACCATTATTATTCATAATGTATATAAATGATATGCAAAATAGTCACATAAATGGTACTATATTGAGTTTTGCTGACGATACCGTGGTTTTTTGTCAATCTAAAACTTGGGAAGATTTAAAAAATTAAATTGAGGAAGACCTAAATTATCTCAAACTATGGCTTGATAGCAATAAATTAAGATTAAATGTGGACAAAACTAAGTATATTTCTTTCAGATCTTATAAAAATTCACGGGCGCTAGGTACCTTAAAATTAGGCTGCAGTTCAATTCCTGAAACAGCTTCAATAAAATATTTAGGTATTTATTTCGACCAGCAACTTAAATGGGATGTTCATGCGAGGTACGTTACAAATAAAATTCGAAGCCTGATAAGCAAATTTAAATACCTTAAGGATTTTTTATCTCTTAATCATTTAAAACTTTTGTACCAAGCACTAGTAGAAAGTCACCTCATATATGGTCTAATTGGATCGGGAGGTATATGTGAATCACACGTAAAAAATCTTACCACAGTACAAAAATGGTTAATTAAAGTTATACATAACAAAAACAAATTATATCCAACAGATAGACTTTATTCTGAAAGTCAGCTCTTAGATATAAGACAGCTTTATTGTTTTGAGATTTTAAAAAATATAAAAAAAGAGAAGATAAATGTAGAAATAAATAAATATGACAAAAATGCTAGAAACAAGGGTGCATATCCAACTATAGCTTATAAAACGCATGGCCAGCATTCAATAAGCTATTATTCACCAAGATTGTACAACATGTTACCAAATGAGATAAAAGAGATGAAAAACATACGTAAATAAAAAAAAAATCTGAATACTTAATCAAGATAGGCAAAGTTTAAATGATATTATTAACCTAAAATATCAGAAATAAATTGCCTAGAAAAATGTAATATCAATGTATTTTAAATTGTAACAAAGTTTGTAAAAAAACCTAATATTGTGACCTCCATTGTGACTTTCCCTGGAGGGACGTTAAAATTACCGATTGGACTGTATTTTGATTATTATTGCATATGTGTTGATTTTAAATTTGTAATATGTGATCAAATGCTCTTGTGTGATTTTTACTATTTTATATAATTTTATTTATTTATGGAAATTATAGTTTTGAACATACCTAAAATTGTAGTCTTAAAGCTGAATTGTAGTCATAATAATTTTTTGTCTCAATATTGTAGTTTTATGTCTTAACATTTTAGTTTTAATAATGTAGTCTTAATGGCTCCACGAGCACTTACGTAAGTGCTTCATGGCTCTTATTTTCTACGTTTTTTTTGTTAGCTATTGGGTTAAGATTCATTATATTTTGTAAATTTAAAGATAAATAAACGTATATATTATTAATTATGATCTTATTTAGGCGCCATCCATAAATTAAAGAGAAATCGAATTCTATTCTGAAGCTGAGATAAGCTCTGCGGAAAGCTCTTACTGTTGATCTCGTTAGGGATACGTCAAAATAAAAACAATTTAAATACACTATTTACAGTCCATTCAAAGCAAAACAAAAATATTCACCTCACCTTATGAACTGGTGTTCAAATCAGGCCAACTTTTAAATAAAAATTTGGGTTAATTACTCAGTTAGACCTGAATCAGTTTTTGATACTGGACTTTCAGAGTGCTTAGCTAAAAGTAATCATAAAATATTCGCATTGCACCAGGCTTCGTTCGATGTCCAGATAAAAACTAGGTTTTTAAGGCTTTTTGTGCCTTTAACTTTTTTGTTGACACAATCTCATCGAGAATACCAGAATTTAACACGACATATATGTTTTCGATTTCGATTCCGCGTTCCACGTGAAGCAAGTAAATCCAAGATACTGGTGACACTGCCCTTCAAAACCCTCCGTTATAAAATTTGAAGCCTTTTTGTATGGCAGTGGCACACATACTAAAGGGAGATCCGATTCTATGGCACTCGACGAGCGGTGTGTGTGGAAGATGTTGATTGACACGGTTCTTGAATAGTTGTAGGTTGTAATTAGGAGGAAACAGTTGTCCTGGGAGTGAGTTCCAGACTGATGCAGTGCGCCAGACAAAGGAGTTATTGCAAAGCGATGTTTTAGGTGTTTTTAGGTGTACGACGAAATGGTGCGCTCTTGCGGTTCAGTCGGTGACTGTCTGTCGTTGCCAGGGGCGGGATGAGGTGGGCCAAATCCTGGAAACATCTGCCATGAAAGTATCTGTAAAACAGGGACATCGCGGCCATATCTCTGCAGTGTTCCAGACTAGCCAGATTCCGGCTCAACCCCAGGTCGCCGACGAGACGCACAGCTCTTTTCTGAATGGAATCCAGCAGCTTAAGGTTGGTGCCGCACACCAAATGTGTGAGCAATATTCTAAGCACGGTCTTATTTGCGCTTTGTATAGCAAAAACAACTGCTGCGCTGTATACAGCTTTTTATTGCGAAACAGTGCACCAAGCTTCTGGGAGGCTGATATTGCGATTTTGGCAATGTGGTCATGCCATGACATATTGTTGTTGATCGAGACACACAGCAGTCCGATTGACGAGGCTGAAGGAATGGCCGATCCTGCCATAATGATGTCAGTGCCCGCCGTATTGGTCCTCTTGGTAAACCTGGCTGCTTGGGTCTTTGCTGCATTGAACTGGACCAAATTTCTGTCGCCCCAAGTTTGAACTTTCTCCAGGTCTTGATTAATGTCTGCAATCTGCTCCTGCTGCGGTGATAAGTCTCAGTCGCTGGTAAAGGATCTTCTGATCTAAAGTAGGAGACAAGGGTACTGTCATCTGCATAACTGTAAACAGGATTATTAGTTTGGGCATAACGGAATATAAGTTATTAAAAATAAGTTTATTCCGCTCCACTAGATTCTATCCATTTATCAATGGTTTTCGATGTTCGGTACATTAATCGTCAGTGACATCTATCTGTGAATGGATATATTTCGCACAATTAACTATTTAAGAAGAACAGGTACACTGGGTTATATCCATAGTTAGCGAATTCGTGTCGTTGTATATTTCTATATTGAGTGAGTGACATCTATACGGAGATGGGCTTATCTCATATGATTGGTAATTGAAGGACGTAGTACGCTATTCAATGCCTGTAGTTTGAGCATTTGATCTACACTAGGTTACTGTATTTAGCGTATTCTGAGTATTTCCTTAGTTTGTCGCCGGGTATCCTATAACGGTTGTCACATGGTTTAAATTGCCCAATGAGAGCATGGAAAATCAGAATAAGTGGAACGTCTTAAATTTTAAAAAGGAAGGTCGGTATCTTTGTGGCAACGTTTGACTCGGTAAGTGCTAGTTTTTTTTTTTGATCTTGAAATATTTTATTCATCTTGCACATATTTCACTAATCTTTTCATTTTTCAAATATATAATTAATAATTGTTTCTGATTCACTTAATCATATTTCGTTAAAGCAAGAATTTAGCATTTTTATATTACACTTTCGAGTAATCTACGATTTCAACAATCTTAAATTTTTTGTAGTGACCATTAGGTTCAAATACCGATTTGTTGGTGGATAATTGCCTATCTTATTAGTCGAATTCATGTAATTTGATAATGGTTAATCCAAATTTATAGAGAATGAAATTATTTCATCGTTTAGCGGTCACGCATAGTATTTTACGTATTTTATTTTAAATTGAACAGTATTGTTTGGGAAATTCTTGGATTGTATATATTCCTCCGAAGATAGTAAATTGAATTTTCTGTACAATTCCTTCGAATTTTCCCTCATAATATTGCTGGTTTAATATTTTTTCTCTTCAGGCTTATTTCATTAATATTTCAGTTTATTTGTAACATCAAGCATATAATTATTAGCACATACCGTGTCACGTTTCAGCAATGATGTACCGACATTAATTTACATATATGAGGTTTAAGTACACGTGTGTAAATTTACCTGGTTTATTTCTCTTTATCTTTTATCTAAGTTCCAATCTCAAGGCGTGATAGTGATTGTCTTATCTTTATCTTCAATTAATTGAAGTGTAATTACACTCAATTATCGTTTATGTGCCAAGGGCCATATACATATATTAAGTAATAGAAATTACTTATTTGGAGAAATAAGACTCGTTTATAGAGAGGTTGTACCTCTATTTTTTCTATTTTCCAATTATCGTTTATGTGCCAAGGGCCATATAAAAAAAGTAATAGAAATTACTTATTTGGAGTTATAATAAGACTCGTTTATACAGAGGCTGTACCTCGATTTTTCTATTTATCATAAAAATCATGTTATCTTTTATCTAAATTTGCCGAGAGCCACTGTTTGGACACAAGTTTCATAATTTTCTTTTGAATTTTAAATTTCAATCACAATTTCTTTTGAATTTCATATCTTATTGCTAATTAAATTAAATAAATTAACTATCCTGACAAATTGGCGACTGAGCTAATAAATCATTAAATCAGGGCTCTAATATAGTTACAAAGTTGCGCTCAACTAATTAATTTAAATTAAAAATAATTAATTAGATTCGTTATATCGGGCAGCAGGTCATTAATATAGATGAGGAACAGAGAAGTATCGCTCCCTGAGGCCCGCCCGCGTTAATGGTGAATGTGTCTGAGATGCCATCAACTGCAACGTGCAGAGATCGGTTCTTAAGGAAACTGGCAAGCCAGCTGCAGAGAGAGGCTGGCAGTCCGAAGGACGGCAATTTGTTGAGCAGTCCGTCCTTCAAAAACCATTTTGAACACGCTTTCAAAACTAACGATTTAATTTTCTACAATTTTAACATTCCACGCCACTGTCCTCGCATTCCAACGAAATTAAAATCCATGGCGATACTACTAACGCCATCTCTTGTTACAACGTTTATCAACTGCTTCAGCCAGTCTAGAAAGCTAAAAGCAAAGCTGCCTCGAAAGACATCTGACCAATCACAGCGCTTTCTACAAAAAAACCCTGTATCCCGGCGATATTACTAGCGCCATCTGTTGTAACCATGTTTACTCATCTGAACCCGGCCGCGTATCCTATGCCGAGCCGACCAATCACAACGCTAGTCTACAGGATAGCCACTTCAACCAACCTAAAACTTCCTAGCATTATAGCTAGGAAGTTTTAGAATTTTCTAGGGGGCCCTAAAATTCCGATTTTTAATAATCGAATTTCATGAAAGCTAGCCAGCAGATTTCAACCAGATTTGCTTTAAAATTCATAATATTAATTTAAACAACCGGTCATGCTAAGTTTTTACACAATATCTCTATATTTACATTCTTGCCCTTTCTATGTCCGGAGGATGTAGATTATCCCGCCAGAAGGGGCGGTGACAAGGGGCGTTGACAACT
Organism: Pissodes strobi; assembly: GCA_016904865.1. Taxonomy (NCBI): domain Eukaryota; kingdom Metazoa; phylum Arthropoda; class Insecta; order Coleoptera; family Curculionidae; genus Pissodes; species Pissodes strobi. Next base: position 52,208 of record MU185185.1, read on the forward strand.
TCTTCAAGTTGATCCACTTCTTACGTTCTAGTAATGAGTCGCATCTTGAACCCCAAACAGATAGCCGCCCTGAGGCGCGCTCCCGTTTCCCGCCCGCATGGCGTCAAGCCGCCATGCCGGGCAAGTTCTCACGTTTTGAGACCTCCTAATCTCTCTAGTGCTCTACTAAATTGACATAGTAGTATCCAGCCATGCTCGTCATCGTCTCAACCCTACAAAAAGTTATTTATCGGCACCCAGTCTACCATTATCCTCAATCTCAGTATGCTGAAATTATAGTGCCTACGAGCACATCTCTGTTTGTTTAGAAAATCGACCAAGATCGAGTCTGAAACATCCGTTATGCCAAACTCTGTCGAATGCCTTCGAAATATTCAACGCAATCGCGCGAGACTCGCCGTAGTTCTCAATTACCCTACCCCATATATGAGTGACATAGGCCAATAGACCTCTTGTCGATCTCTCTTTGTGAAAACCGTATTGATTATTGCTGATTATTCTGTTGTTCTCGAGGTACTTGAGTAGTTGCTGATTGACTACACGTTCCATGACTTTGGAGATTATTGGAAGCAAGCCAATTGAGCGATAGTTTGAGGGCGTGGTTTTGTTGCCTTTCCAAGAAAATGGGTAAATCCCTTTTCCGTAAGACAGACAAAAAAAGCCTGGAAAAAAACGGGGGTTAGTTCGTTAGCGCAGCTCTTTAACACGATGGCAGGTATTCCGTCCGGTCCTGATGCCTTATGCGTCCCTAGTTCTGTAAAGATTTTACGAATATTACGGTAAGGAAACTTGACTTCTGCCATGGTAGTGTTGATGTTCTATATAGTGGGGAGAGCCTTGTCTTGGGGGACGTCTAAGGTAGAGTGCGAATAAAACATTTTGGCGAACATGTTTGCTTTTTCCTTGGCTGTAGTCGCCGTGATGCCTCGTTCGTCTGTCAAAGGTGGGAGAGACGTTTTTCTAAAGTTATTACTTACTGCCTTTGCTACTGACCGAAAATTCCTGGAGCCACTGGGGCATTGCAAACGTTTATTCCTTGATTATGTTTGTCCTTAGTTTCGTCGATCACAAGTTTGCATTCGTTTCTCGCTTCGACAATATAATTGCGATTTTTGGCAGTCTGATTTTGCTGACAGTACTTGTAGGATTGCTGTTTCCTACCTATAGCTCTTTCGCATCTTCTGTCGAACCAGGGTTTTCCTTTTTACGGTAACTTGATGGAATTTGGGATGTATGCTTCCCTTCCTGAGGACATTACTTACGTGATCTTTTCGCAGCAGACTAACGGGTCGTCAGTGCCAAAGCAGACGTCGGCGTCGAGCCAAGGAAAATCTAGGTAGAACTCCCTTAGCTCGTCCCAGTTTGCAGAATTTTGATGCCAAATTTTGCGAGGCAATGGTGGATCCTTCTGTAGAAGTGGCAATTCGCAAACCGTTGTAATAAGTTTGTGGCCGGGAGTACCTAATGGCGTACCAACTGTAATTGTGTACTGGTCAGGATTGGTGGTTAGAAAAAGATTCAGCAGGACGGCGAATTCGCCCCTCTCTGAGATTCGAGTTATTGGTTCGTCTACAAGTTGAGTAATCCCGCAGCTGATGGCAAATGCTTCAGCTTCTCTACCTTCGTTATCGGTGTTGTGATGTTTGAGCCAGTTAGTGTTATGGGCATTGAAGTCTCTCAGAACGATTATTTCTGACTTGAGATGATCGACCTGTATTGAGTCAAAAGTGGTAGCTAGTGTTGTAAAAAAGCTTTGGTAGGCTCTATCGCTCGGAGGGCGATAGAGACAACACATAAACTTGGTTAAAACCTTGGCGATGAACTTGAGCCACATGACGTCAAGGTTGTTCGGTTCGAGTGTTTCCTCGCGGTTACATGAGAAGTCGCTTCGGACCAAAACGCATATTCCGAACTTATGCCTAAATCGGGTATGTAAGTCGAAACCAGGATAGGGTAGTTTACTGTTGTCGTTGTAGAACAAACTTGTGTTTCTGTAAGGGCTAGTATGTGTAGTCTATTTGCTTGTAGGCCGTGATGTAAAATTACCGTAATTTATATTTTTGGTTATATACGCTGGTAATTTACGAGTGTTAATTACCAAAATTAATTACCGTGGTAATAAATTTGTGTCGTAAATTACTGTGGTAAATAACCGTAATATATTTTTGGTAAATATCAATACATTACCGTAATTTACCGTAAACTGCAAGTAAACTAATAGCGACTTCCATTCGTAAATTAATGTAAATTGTGTATATTACTGTCTTTTGGAGAAGTCCAACTAGTTTACAAATAAAAATAGCTATTTTTCCAAAGAAGCATGTACATGTACATGTATAAAAAAAATTACTTGTCATAATCATGTAATTACCACTTGGGAATGAAATTACGGTGTGTGTAAGTATCGGTGTAGGATAAAGAGTTGTTTCATTTGTTTGTGAATATAACATTGTTTTTTCCTTAAATATTATTTAATTTTAAAATGAAAGCAACACAGAACAAAATGAATGGCAATGAATGACAGCCGACAGTAAATCCCCGGTTCGGCTAATAACCGGCAGCCGGCAGTAAATCCCCGAACGCATATTGTTCATATTGCGGACAAACATGATACAGGGTGATCCCCTATAATGTCGCCCCCTTTTAACTTTTTTATTTTTAGTGTCCCAAAAAAATTAAAAGTATGGTTATGTAGGTACTGAAAAGTACTTTTTTTCTGCGTATATAAATATTGGAAAATGATCAGTATACAGGGAAAAACAAAAAGTAAATTTTTTTCAATGGATCACCCTATATATGAATTTATTTTTCGATTCCTCGTAAAATTCTAAGCATAATTTATATATGATTTTATACCTCTAGAGTCAGTAGTTTCACAGCTATAAACGGTTGAAATTCGATACTTTGGCTACTTTTCACCTTGGTAGCAAGAAGGCCATTAAAAATGGAGTAAAATGAATTTCACATTCCTATCTTAACTTTCCAAGAGCTATCTGATGGTGTTAACTGATGGTACCTAGCGAGGTACAAGATTTGGTACCCATGGTACTGCCTGCCAGTTCCTTTCAATTCCTGAAAAGGAAGATAGGAGTGTGAAATTTATTTTACTCCATCTCTAATGATCTTCTTGTTGCCAACGTGAACATTAGCCAAAGTAACGATTTTCAACTGTTTATAGCTGCGACACTACTAACTCTAGAGGTATAACATCATACATAAAATATGCTTAGAACTTTAAGAAAAAACGAAAAATAAATTCTTATATAGGGTGATCCATTGAAAAAAAAAATAACTTTTTGTTTTTCCCTGTATACTGATCATTTTTCCAATATTTTTTACAAGCAGAAAAAAAGTATTTTTCAGTACCTACATAACTATACTTTTAATTTTTTCGGGACACTTAAAATAAAAAAGTTAAAAGGGGGCGACATTATAGGGGATCACCCTGTACATTACAACAAAATACAGTAAATAACGGTAAATTACGGTAAATAACGTTAATTATTTAGCACGAGAACCAGTAATTTTCTATGTAAATTATCAGTAAATTACGGTAATTTATCGGTAATTTACCAGTTCACATCACTGCTTGTAGGTAAATGTTGGTGTTCCGAATTTATGTTTGTATTTAGGCCTCTTATGTTGCAGAAATCTATTCTTAATTGGTTCGGTATCTTTGCTGTCTGTGAAATGCGGAATGAAGGGCTCCCAGGGCGGTCCAGCGCCCGGAGATCCGAATGGCCGGGAAGTTTACTTCCGGAATATTTTGATCCTGGAAGCAACATCATGTCCAGATATTCCTACTGTGAAACCCGGAACCACCAGCGCGGAAGTGGAACGTGATTCGGGAAAACTACTTAGCACTTCCCAGTTCTGGTGGGATGGTCTTTCACCGGACGATGCGAGTAGGTGTATGCATCTACCACCTAGGGCAGCTACCACTGGAAGCATCGGCATGGGACTCATTCCTTTGGTGGTCCTTAGTGTGACAAGGGTAAGAATGGGGTTTGTTGGGTCACTCCCCAGGGATCAGCTCCAGACTTTGCGCTTTGGTGTTCTCCAGCCTGGAGGAGGACGATGGGGTTTGATGGGTCACATCCCGTGGCAACTCTGAATGGCGGGGGCGTCACTCCACATAATCAAACTGCTCTCACCAGCTTGACGTCCCTGCCTGTTAATACAATGCAGCCCCTCTAGTCACAAACTGTCATTGATCAGCTCCAGACTATGTTCTTCGATGTTTTCCAGCCTGGGGGAGGACGATGGCATTTGATGTGCCGCGTCCCGTGGCAACTTGAAATGGCGGGGGCATCACTCTCCGTAATGAAACTGCTCTCACCAGTTTGACGTTCCTGCCAGCTAATACAATGCAGCTCCTTTTTTCACAAACTGTCATCGATCAGCTCCAGATTTTGTACTTCGGTATTCTCCAGCCTGGGGGAGGACGATGGGATTTGATGGGCCACATCCCGTGGAAGCTCGGAATGGTGGGGTTGTCACTCCCCGTAATTAAACTACTCTCGCCAGTTTGATGTTCCTACCAGCTAATACAATGCAATGCAGCCCCGCTTGTCACAAACTGTCATTGGTCAGCTGCAGACTTTGTACTTCGATGTTCTCCAGCCTGGGGGATGACGATGGGATTTGATGGGCCACATCCCGTGACAACTCGGAATGGTGGGGGCGTCACCTCCCGTAATCAGCTGCTCTCCCCAGTTTGACGTTCCTGCCAACTAATACAATGCAGCCCTTCTTGTCACAAAGTGTCATTGATCAGCTCCAGACTTTGTAATTCGGTGTTCACCAGGTTATTGCAAAATATAATATTTGTGACTAGGCCCTAACTTCTAAATCACATTGTTGCGCGTAAAACCCTTTTAAATAAGTTAGTAATGTAAAATAACTAATATGTTACCTACCCGTAAGGATGCGTCCAGTGCAACATGTGCTCCGACTGCTCGTCAGCGTGGGCCACTTATTAAGTTTTGACCAGGGCGCCACTAGTATGAAATAACTAAATCCGCAGATCCAAACTAGAAGGTTCTCGATCTTGAGAATTCTTAAGGATGACTCAAAAATCAAACGTCTTGTTAGCTACATCTGTTTGGTTGAGGTATCTCAGAGCAAATAAAAGACGGTACGTTCGTGCAGTTTTAAGTTTATTGGGTGCTCGTTATGCTTGACATTAGAGTGTTTTCATATTTCTTTCAATAAGCAAAATGCTATATATAAAAAAAGATAAAAGCTAAATTGAAAACAAATAACAAATTGATATACGCTCACAAATATAGAAATAGACCGGAAGTAACAATATAACATAACAAATGATTACGAAAGATCAAAATCAATTTCAACAAATTAATGATAAACGCAATATGTATAAGGTATATTTTATCACATCATACTAGTAATTAAGAGTCATCAGTATAATACCTATTTCTATTAAACCTTGTGCACGTCTACCATGGTATACGTGTCCGCAGTTGTATATAAATAAACCTGAACGAATCAGTTTAAGAAATACCATTATATAAAAATATTATAACCAGATAGTTAATCAGTCGGAACGAAAATGCTTGTCATTTACCACGATTATATTAAATTGTAAGAATAAGGAAATATAACATGGAAATAATATACTATGAGCATTAATCGATCCACACTAGTAAATAGGATCCCTACCAGAGGTATACTTACTTAAATGGACATTGGTACGCTATTCTTACACCTAAACAGTTCCAAAATATTTATATCAATACAACGCAGAAGGAAATAAAACACAGAATCGAGTACAACTCTGAAAATACTAATAACACGCCAATAACATTATGTAGAAAGATCACAAGCCTTTTTTGTTCATAGTACCATATCCTACCCAACTTATCCTACACTTATCTGGTCTGCGCCGATATCACATCCGGCCTTCTGAATGTAGGCTGTTTGGCGACTCGGAGCCCATAAATTCTCAGTGGCATTTGAGGTAGTGCCCACTGCCCATCTAGACATTCAATAGCTCTGGCTGCAGTCGATACCAAATTAAGACAACCAACTGGATTGACTAACCGGTAGCTACTTAACTCGCTCCAAATAAAAACCCTAAAAGAGAAGAAGCTCTAAGTAAGCCCTCTCCTACTGCCGTCTAGGCAGCCCCCACTTTTAGAACACTATTTACATAAAGAGTATTTAAAAATAGTAATAAGATACCTATAGCAATTTAGCCCATTCTTGACAAAATGGCCAAGACCATATAGCCAATATTATTATCACCCTATAGGTAATTGGCATAATGAAAACCCTAAGAAAAACTTAGTTACTAAACAATCTATACTCAGTTTTACTTTAATTTGCCCTTTTAAAAATTTAAATCATAGGCAAGATCAGAGCTTGCTCATTCATGCAATTAATTCAAATTAATTCACTATGCTTATGTAGTACTTTAAAAGTTCTTGTAATGAAAACTTGAAAGTAAAAAAATGTAAAAAATCATATACAACAATTATACAACTCATATCTTATTATATAATACGATTTCCCATAAAGACAATCAGCTGCAACATGATACCGAGGACGGTATCATAAATTACTGTTTCATTTCCTTAGATTATTACTTCTTGTAAACATAATGATTATAATAAAGTTATGCTATGCCTGTTCCAGTTCCAAGTTATCTCATGTTCGATGATATTGCATGAATCATGCAGCATGGCATAACAAGTGCATTAAATAATACATTTTGAACATGATTCAAGAATAGCACTTTCTATATAGCAGCATTGTGCAGTAGATTCAATTTCCTTAGAAAACTATACTTTATTGAATTACGCCATGAGGAAAAATCCACCTGTACAGAAAATAAATGAACAAGTACAAAATATAAAATATATATTTACTAGCTACGCGTAGGATTTTGGTGTTGATGACGAATGGGAACAAGGCTCCCTTTGAGGAAGGAAGACGGCGTATTTTGTTCCGGAATCTTCTGCACGTGGCCAATTACCAAAAGAAATCTTACCTTCAGATAAAATCCCACAAATCCACGGTCAGTTAATTTCGTTCACCAAACTGGTAACCATGCCAACTTCTCGAGCCCGAAATAAGATTATCCCCGTTAGGGCCACCTAGAAATTCATAAACTTTTTATCAGGCTTACGCTCTCCCTCCTCTTAGGAGGGCTTACCAAGAAAATAACGAGTTAGTCAAGTCAAGATCATCCACCTCGAACCCCAATGTTCAATGTTTAAAGGCCAGAAATAATTCGACCAATAGGTCAGTTCTACATTATCCCGCGACATCACGCAAAATACAACAAGATAGTTGCCACCATATTTAAATCTTCAATACCCAATAAAAGGTAACTAAGGCTGTATGATCTTATGTATTGCTGGCAGGATAAAGAAAACCGACGATAAAGCCATTACCCACCATGACTAATCAAACAGAAGCACCTTATTCCGGCCCGCGGCCATTTTAAAGCCCTGACTTCAAAAAACCTAAAAGTATAATAACGCGGCACAACAATTTACGCTTAAACGTACCTTTAACCAAGAACCTGCGTCCCTGTTGAAATCAACTGCGAAACAACCGGGCGGTGTTGTCAAATTTAGGGAATACAGCACAATAACTAAATTATCAATAAATTATGTTGTTTCTTGTTGGCTGGGTCCGCGAACACACATCAAAATCGCACGGGGATCGCTAGAGAAACATATACACTTGGTCAAGGGTACCTTTGAATGTTAGGCAACCAACAAAGCAAAATTGTCAAAGTCAGCTGTAGGTTATCATATCAGAAATAAACATTAACTGAATTTTTATATTTTCCTGTTAGATATTGAAACAAATCCAGGAAAATAACTGACCAACTCCGAAAGCAATATTTCTGACATCCATGAGACTGTTTTAATGTATATTATTATCAAAAAGGTGATTATTCGGCAAGGTAAGAGAACTATTGAATGTTTTGAAATGTACTGCTATAAGTGGCTATAACTGTGAAGTTCTCCTCGATAGCGATGTTCAGAATACAGTACGATTTATTGATTCATGATATGCTAAGCCAGTGGAAATATTCATAAAGCCCGATCGATACTATCAAACCGCCCGAGAAAATGAAGTTAGCTATACGACTATAGAACTCTCAATTTTTCCTGTAATAGCCCGATAAAAGGCTAGGGTCATACGACAAGCATGCAGGTATCTAAACGAATAAGCAATATTATATTTAGCTTGACGGGCTAGCAAAATAGATGTAGGATTTAAGACGAAATAACTGACTTTATTTGACCTCTGTCTGTTACATACCAAATTAACATGTTCAATATCTATTGAAATTTAGTAATAGACATTGAAGCGAACAAAATAATTCTCCCTTAAACTTGCCTTAGAAATTATATAATTTTATTTTATTGCTGACTCACTTCTTTGTTGCAATCGTTTCTGTTTGAATTTATTTGCTGGATTGATGGTAACTTGTGAAGTTTTCAATAAATCTAGTAAGTAAATTCAAATGCTGTTAATTTCCGTGCTTATGCGCAAGTTCTCTTTAATGATACTGCAACGTAATTAAATAACTATTACTCTTCTTAAAACAATATTGTCCCGACCAAACAAGTAAGAAAAAATCTGGTTGATTATATTTTTACAATTACATGGATCAAAATATGAGAATGTTCATCTTATTATTTTAATACTCTGTTGTGTTTTAAAGTCGAAGGCGGTGTCTTACAGATTCAATTGTTCTGTTAACTCAACTATTCTATTTTTCAGTTATTGTATTAACTTAGTAATATAATATTCTGTTACCTTTACAGCTGGTGCTTACCTGTTCAAATCTTGGGAAGGCTGGGACTATTTAGATGCCGCATATTTCTGTTTTATTACCTTAACTACTATTGGGTTTGGTGACTTGGTTCCAGCAAAGGGAGTAAGTCAAGATAGGTATGTATGCGCACACTTTAGCTACTTAACAGTTAAAACATCTAATATATTATTGTTGAATTTAAGTTTTAATCAGATAGGGCAGGAATTGTAAAATCAGGGAATTCTTCTAGACAAAGTCTGGAGCTGATCAACGACAGTTTGTGACAAGAGGGGCTGCATTGTATTGGCTGGCAGGAACGTCAAACTGGTGAGAGGAGTTTGATTACGGGGAGTGACGCCCCCGC
>MU185185.1:75601-120308 GCA_016904865.1 Pissodes strobi
ACGTATAAAAGAACACCAAACTTATATTAGAAATGCACAATTCCACAAATCACATATTTGTCAACATGCATTTGATAACAATCAGAGAATACAATGGAACGCTTCTAGTATTTTGGCAAAGGAGCCTTCTTCTAAAAAACGTAAAATTAAAGAAAGTGCTTTAATTTTATTAAATAAAGATAAATGTGTTGCTTCAACTTCTGTAAGTTTCAATAGTACATGGTTACCTTTGCTAAAAACTGAAGTTGATAAGGGACACTTAAAAATTAACTAATCCTTTCAACAAAAATCATTAAATTCTTCCAAAGCGAATAACACCAAATTATATATATATATATAAAACTTCATAAAAAAATTAATTTACCAAATAACACCTTATTATCAAACTAAATACCAGTTACCCAGTAATTAAATATGGCATTATAATTGTCATCTTGTCAAAGTCAGTTTAAAGCCTGACAATCTGCAAGAGCTTTTTACTGTTTTATTGTATTTGCTAACCATTTTCATTTTTAGTTTTTTGCTTTTCTTGAAAACGGTGTCCGAATAGACACCGAATCGACGAAACTAGGTACAAATTTCATAAGGGTCACTAAACTTGCACTTGTGCAGTTTACATCCTTGAGCCGGGCCCGAAGTGGCTCTATAACAATCCAAACAAAATTTCAATCATTTGTGGAGCAAAAGGCAATCAATTCCAGGGTAAATAAGAGCCGAGTTTGACGCGATTTACTTCAATCAGGGCGCTATTGGGGAACACAAAATTTCCCGCTTAGTAAACACAAACATACAAGTGAAGTTAAATAAGAGCTTATAATAAACTAATACATACCTTCCTTCATCTTTTGGTCACCTAAAGAACGATATATTGCCTGCTTTCACTATCATATACTGAACAAATATTTCAACTAGACATTTTACTCAGGAATCCATCAAAAATAAACAGTGTAAGCATCCAGTAACAAGTGTAGACTGGCACCAGTCTAACGGGCAGGCGAGGAGTGGCGTAGTGGAATTTGGCGCAGGCGCGGAGTGAAGCAACTTATATTTTTAATTCTGTAAACTTTGCTATACTGTCTGACAATATTTTAAAAACTCGTCATATGGGTTGAATTAATCTCAATGGAAGGATATTTTTAACAAGATACTTGTGAATTGTTCGCAATAGCAACGTATATAATTGCTTGAATTAAAAGGCAATTTAGAAAATAAGTGCATCGAATGAATCTCCAGATGATTGCATTTAAATAATTCAAAATAATAAAGTTAATATGCAATACAATTATTTTTGGCAAATATTGTGGCTGGCGTATTTTTTCATATTACTATACTATATATATCCCACTTTTTTTAGGTACTACGCCACAATCAGTATTGCACTATGTTCCCTATATCTACTGTTCGGTATCTCTCTACTGGCAATGAGCTTTAATTTGGTGCAAGAAGAAGTAATATCTAATGTAAAAAGTGTTGCCAAAACTCTAGGAATTATAAAGTCGGAATCAGATGACTCAGAAGAAGATAATTAAGGATTAGATTATAAGATATGTTGTAATAATCAGTTTGCCAATATAGCTATTCCTAATCATTTCGTAGTTGTTTAAATTTTTCACATAATCATATTTAAATAACCTAAGAGTAAATTATTTACCTGTCTATAACATCCAGTATTATGCAAAAAAAAAATCAAACAGCAGTTCGAGACAGCGCATAATACGATCCTTTAGAGTCCTACGGCACTATGCTATGCTATGCTAGAGTACTGTTAACTCTTTACGCATGACCATCTGTTCGCTTCGCTCGCTCCGGGGCGCAAACAAACAAAACTAACCTAAATTTACAAAAAGAAACAATCATAACCTTAAAAATTAAAAAAAAAGCATGTCTTGCCACCGACCGGAACCGATCGCGGGCCGTCCGTATCACAAACACAGAATCTGACCACTGCACTACTAGATCACTTGTGTCTAGAGTGTACCAATTCTACTTTGGCTTTCAGGCTTCCGCATGCACAGAGTATGAGTGATGCCGAATGTATCAGAATTACCCATGTTTTTACGGTCCAGTCAATTGCTTCCAACAGGACTAATGGTCTAGTGGTTAGATGTTGCATTTGTAATACGGCGCCCCGGGTTCTTTTTTTTTAGGTTATGTTTATGCTTGTAAATAATTTTTTCCTTCATGTTGGGCATGCCTTGGTTTAGTTTTCGGTAGTTTTTGTTGGTTTCGCCCCCGTAGCGAGCAAAGCGAGCGGAAGTTCATGCGTGAAGTGAAATATTAGAACGACAAATGCGCATGCGGCAGCCCGAAAGCCCATGTAGAATTGGTACACTCTAGAGACAAGTTGCTAGATATGTAATAAAGTCGCTGGACCGTAAATATATTTGAAATAGGAAAATCTAAGAAAAGAAATTAATAAGTTTCGTCTACAAGCCAGCCGCAGGTCAAATGAGCCTGTGGAGAAAAACCGAAAAACCCACTATAATAGATATTTGAAAAAAGACAATTTTCCTACTGCGCGAAGAATACTAACTTTTTATTTGTTTTGTTAGGAAAATACCACTCGGGGCAACTTAAAAAAAATGTTTGTACAATATTAATTATTTATTTCGGTTTTGTGCAAAACGACTGTATTTTTTGGTATTTTTAAAAAGTTTATTAAAAAACATGACTAAAATCATTATTCTGAATGTTACCTCGGTAGTCTTTGATGGCTATCTTCAGTGTGATAAGATCCTCAGGTGGCATTTTAAAAGCTATATCTTTATAGGAATTTGTTCCAAATATTTTCTACTACAGACTCATTTTTCAAAAATAATGATATTATCTGTCGATGCCCTGCACATATTTTTAATGAAGCGGACGAATATATGCTGATATATTTTTTGTCAATTAGGTGCCACTGCTTTGAACTCCGATTAATTATTGCTAAATTAATAAGTGTTTTGAATATCACAGTTATATTAATGTCACACTAATATGGATACATTCAAAACACTGATTATCTAGATTTTCCTTGGCTCATGTCTGCTTTCGCACTGACGATCCGTCGGCCTGTTGCGAAGAGATTACGCAAGTAATCGCCTTAGGATTCTTTTATGGTAGTGGCACACACAATAAAGGGATATACTATGGCGCTCGACGAGCGGTGATTGACACGGTTCGTGAATAGTTGTAGGTTGTAATTAGGGGGAAACAGATGTGCTGGGAGTAACTTCCACAGTGATGCAGTGCGCCAGACAATGGAGTTCGTGGTGTTTCCAGTTGTACGATGAACTGGTACGCTCTTGCCGTCTGTCGTGACTGTCTGACAGGCATTGCCAGGGGCGGAATGAGGCGGGCCAAATCCTGGAAACATCTGCCGTGAAAGTATCTGTAAAACAGGGACATCTCGGCCACATGTCTGCGGTGTTCCAGACTATACAGATTCCGGGTCAACTCCGGGTCGCTGACAAGACGCACAGCTCTCTTCTAAATGGAATCCAGCAGCTTTAGGGTGTTCTTTGGTGCGGCACCCCAGATATGTGAGCAATATTCTAAGTACGGTTTTTTTTGCGCCTTGTAGAGCAAGAGCAACTGCTGCGGTGTATACAATTTTTTGTTGCGAAATAGCGCACCGAGCTTCTGGGAGGCTCATTTTGCGATGTTAGCAACGTGGTCATGCCAGAACATATTGCTGTAGACACCCAGCAGTCCGACTGACGAGGATGAAGGAATGGTCGACCCTGCCATAATGATGTCAGGGCCCGCTGTATGGGCTGTCTTGTTAAACGTGGCTGCTTGGGTCTTTGCTGCATTGAACTGGACCAACTTTCTGTCGCCCCAAGTTTGAACTTTCTCCAGGTTTTGATGAATTGCGGTAATCTGCTCCTGTCGGCGGTGATAAGTCTCAGTCGCTCGTAAAGGTTTTTCGGATCAAAATTGAGAGACAATGGTACTGTCATCTGCTAAACTGTAAATAGGATTAATCGTTTCGGTCAACAGGTCATTGATATAGATGAGGAACATAGTTGGTGAAAGTATTGCGCTCTGAGACACGCCCGCATTAATGGTGAATATATCTGAGATGTGTATTAAGGAAACTGGCAAGCCAGCTGCAGAGAAAGTCTGGCAGTTCGAAGGACGGCAATTTGTTGAGTAGTGCGTCATGCCAAACTCTGTCGAATGTCTTCTAAATATCCAACGCAATCGCTCGAGACTCTCCGTAGTTCTCAATTGCCCTACTCCATATATGAGTGTCATAGGCAAATATATCTCCTGTCGATCTCTCTTTGCGAAAGCAGTATTGATTTTCGCTGATTAATTTGTTGTTCTAGAGGCACTTGAGGAGTTCCTGATTGACTACACGTTCCACGACTTGACTTTGGAGATTACTGGAAGTAAGGCAAATGGGCGATAGTATGATGGTGTGTTTTTCTTGTCTTTTTTTTTGGAACAGGTTGGACTCGAGCGACTTTCCAAGAAGATGGGTAAATCCCTTTTCCGTAATACACAGAAAAAAAGCCTGGAAAAAACGGGTGTTAGTTCGTTGGTGCAGTTCTTTAAAACGATGGCACGTATTCTGATTTCCTGACGCTTTTTGCGTATTTATTTCTTTAAGGATTTTACGAATATCACGCTGATGATACTTGACTTCTGCCATGGTAATGTTGATGTTCGATATAATGGATAGAGCCTGGCCTTGGGGGACGTCTAGGGTAGAGTGCGATAAAAACATTTTGGCGAGCATGTTTGCTTTTTCCTTGGTTGTAGCGGCCGTGATGACACGTTCGTCAAAGGTGGGAGAGACGTTTTTGTAAAGTTTATTATTTACTGCGTTTGCTACCGACCAGAAATTCCTGGAGCCACTGGGGCATTGCCAAAGTTTATTCCTGATCCTTTAATTGTGTTTATCCTTAGTTTCGTCGATCACACGATTACAATCGTTCCTCGCTTCGACAAAATTATTACGATTTTTAGCGGTCTGATTTTGCTGCCAGTATTTGTAGGCATGCTGTTTCCTACCTACAGCGCTTTCGCATCTTCTGTCGAACCAGAGCTATCCTTTTGACGGTAACGATGGAATTTGGGTCCTATGCTTCCATTCCTGAGGAGATTACTTGCCTAATCTCATCGCACCAGACTGACGGGTCGTTAGTGCCAAAGCAGACGTCGAACCAAGGAAAATCTAGATAGAACTCCTTTAGATCTTCCCAGTTTGCAGAATTTTAAGGCCAGATTTTGGGAGGCAATGGTGGATCCTTCCGTAGAAGTGGCAATCCACAAACCGTTGTAATAAGCTTGTGGTCGGAAGTACATAATGGCGGACCAACTGTAATTGTGTACTGGTAAGGATTGATGGTTGGAAAAAGATCCAGGAAGGCGTCGAATTCGCCCCTCTCTGAGATTTGAGTTGGTTCGTCTACAAGATAAGTAAGCCCGCAGCTGCTGGCAAATGCTTCAGCATCTCTATCTTCGTTGTCGATCTTGTTATGATGTTTGAGCCAGTTGGTATTGTGGGCATTGAAGTCTCCCAGAACGATTATTTCTGAATTGGGGTGATCGACCTGTCTTGAGTCAGAAGTGGTAGCTAGTGTTGTAAGCTTTGGTAGGCTCTATCGCTCGGAGGACGATAGAGACAACATATAAACTTGGTTACTCCCTTGGCAGTGAACTTGAACCACATGACGTCAAGGTTGTTCGGTTCGAGTGTTTCCTCGCGGTGACATGAAAGGTCGCTTCGGATAAAAATGCATATTCCGAACTTATCTCTAAATCGGGTGTGTAAGTTGTAACCAAGATAGGGGTAGTGTACTGTTGTTTTTGTAGAACATACTTGTGTTTCTGTAAGGGCTAGTATGTGTGGTCTATTTGCTAGTAGATGTTGGTGTACCGAATTTATGTTTGTATTTAGGTCCCTTAAGTTGCAGAAATCTATTCTAAATTGGTTCGGTATCTTTGCTGTCTTTGAAATGTTAAATGAAGGGCTCCCAGAGCCACCCAGCTCCCGGAGATCCGGGGAATTTACTTACGGAATATTTTGATCCTAGAAGCACCTTCATGTCCATATATTCCTACTGTGGGACCCGGGACCGCCAGCGCGGAAGCGGAACTTGATTCGGTAAAACCACTTAGCGTTTTCCAGTTCTGTTGGGGGTGGTCTTTCACCGGTCAATGCGAGCAAGCATATGCATCTACCACCTAGGGCCGCTTCTACAGGAAGTATCGGCTTCCGTTAGTAGTCCCTAGTCTGACAGGGGTAAGAATGGGGTTCGTTTGGTCAATCCCCAGTGGTCAGCTATTCCTTTGGTGGTCTCTAGTCTAACATGGGTAAGAATAGGGTTTGTTGGGTCACTCCCCAGTGATCAGCTCCAGACTTTGAACTTTGGTGTTCTCCAGACTGGAGGAGGACGATGAGATTTGATGGGCCACATTTTGTGGCAACTCGGAATGGCTGGGGCGTCATTCCCCGTAATCAAACTGCTCTCACCACAGTTTGGTGTTCCTGCCTGTTAATACAATGCAGCCCCTCTTGTCACAAACTGACATTGATCAGCTCCAGACTTTGTACTTCGGTGTTCGCCAACCTGGAGGAGGACGATGCGATTTGAAGGGCCACATCCCGTGGCAACTCGAAATGGCGGGGACATTACTCCTCGTAATCAAACTGCTCTCACCAGTTTGACGTTTCTGCCTGCGAAGCATACATCCCAAATTCCATCAAGTTATCGCCAAATGGAATGTCCTGGTTCGACAGAAGATGCGAAAGAGCCGTAGGTAGGAAACAGCAAGCCAACAAATACTGGAAGCAAAATCAGACCGCTGAAATTCACAATTATTTTACCGAAGCGAGAAACGAATGCAAACGTGTGATTGACGAAACTAAGAACAAACACAATCAAAGGACCAGGGATAAACTTTTGCAATGTCCCAGTGGCTCCAGGAATTTCTGATCGGTAGCAAAGGCAGTAAGTATTAACTTTACAAGAACGTATCTCCCACCTTTCACGGACAATCGAGGCGTCACGGAGACTACAGCTAAGGAAAAAGCAAACTTGCTCGCCGAAATGTTTTCATCCCACTCTACCTTAAACGTCCCCCAAATCAAGGATCTCTCCATCATATCCAACATCAACACTGCCATGGCAGAAGATAAGTTTCACCACCGAGATATTCGTAGAATCCTCAAAAGGCATCAGGATCGGATGAAATTCCTGCCATCGTGTTAAGGAACTGCGCTAACGAACTAACGCCCATTCTTTCCAAACTTTTTTCTCTGTCTTACCGAAAGGGGATATACCCATCTTCTTGGAAAGCCGCTCGAGTGTACCTGTACCAAAAAAGGCAAGAAAACCACGCCATCAATCTATAGTCCAATTGCCTTGCTTCCCATAATCTCCAAAGTCATGGGAAGTGTAGTCAATCAGCAACTACTCAAGTACCTCGAGTACAACAGAATAATCAGCGATAATCAATACGACTTTCGCAAAGAGAGTTCGGCAGGAGATATATTGGCATATGTCACTCATATATGGAGTAGGGCAATTGAGAATTAAGGAGAGTCTCGAGCGATTGCGTTGGATATTTCGAAGGCATTCGACAGAGTTTAGCATGACGGATTCCTCAACAAACTGCCGTCCTTCGGACTGCCAGCCTCTCTTTGCAGCTGGCTTGTTTCCTTAAGAACCGATCTATGCACGTTGCAGATGATGGACACATCTCCGACACATTCACCATTAACGCGGGCGTGCCTCAGGGCGCAATACTTTTACCAACTCTGTTTCTCATCTATATTAATGACCTGCTGACCAAAACGAATAATCCTGTTTATAGTTTTGCAGATGACAGTACCCTTGTCTCCCAATTTAGATCAGACAAACCTTTACCAGCGACTGAGACTTATCACCGCAGACAGAAGTAGATTACAGCAATTAATCAAGACCTGGAGAAAATTTAAAATTGGAGCCACAGAAATATGATCCAGTTCAATGCAGCTAAGACCCAAGCAGCCACGTTTACCAAGAGAACTAATGCGGCGGGCCCTGACATCATTATGACAGGATCGACCATTCATTCCTTCATCCTCGTCAATCGGACTACTGGGTATCTCGGTCAACATCAATATGTCCTGGCATGACAACGTTGCTAACATTGCAAAATCAGCCTCCCAGAAGCATGATGCGCTATTTCGCAACAAAAAACTGTATACACCGCAGCAGTTGCTCTTGTTCTACAAAGCGCAAATAAGACCGTGCTTAGAATATTGCTCACACATCTGAGGTGCTGCATCACAAAGCACACCCTAAAGCTGCTGGATTCCATTCAGGAGAGCTGTGCGTCTCATTGGCGAACCGGAGTTAACCCGGAATCTGGATAGTCTGCAACACCGAGATATCCCTGTTTTACACAATATAATAACAAGACATAAAATCCTTGAAGAACAAAATAGCTCCCGGACCGGAGGGATTGCCTGCAAATCTGCTAAAAAATGGAACCACAAAACTAATCACACGCACCAGAGAATTGTTCACCAGATACATAAATGGGAAAAAAATACCAAGTAGATGGAAAGAAACCTGGATAACACCAGTTGATAAGAATGATCCATGGGATAAATGCGGAAACTACAAATGCATATCGATCACAGGCACCATGAGCCGTTTGTATGGAAAAACATTGAGGACTGTAATAGAGGAAGAGTACGGATCCATAGAGATCGAACAACAGACGGGGTTTCGCGCTGGCAGATCGTGTATCGACGATGTTTTCACGATGGTGCAGCTTAATGAAAAGATGATAGCAAGGAACCGTGAAGTACACCTACTATTCGTGGACTTAACAAGGGTCTATGATACTGTTCCGATACAAAAACTTTGGCAAATCCTAGAAAAATTCTCCATTAAAAACACTGCAATAAGAGCTATCCAACAACTGTATGAAAACCCAACATCAAGAGTTAAGATAGGAACTATTTTCTCCGATAGCTTCGAAGTTACAAAGGATCTGAGACAAGGATGTTGCCTCTCCCACATACTTTTTAAAATATATTTAAACGAAGTATTGAAGAGCTGGTGGAGATCATGGGCAAAACAACTGAATGAAGGCACAACCCTATATACAGTTCACTTTGCAGACGGTCAGGTGGTTATTGCGCAGTATCAGGAAGATCTAAATTTTATGACTCGAAGACTATTCAAACACTACGAGGAATAATATAAAACAAAAACTCAGTATCTTCGAGTTGTTGGAGACAAAATAGAGGTTCTCAAATTTGATCAACAAGAGACCATAGATGCTTGTAATGAATATACCTACCTAGGGACAAAAATAATTGATGGAAGGAGAGGAGCAGAAGAAGAAATTGATCATCGAATTATGAAGGGAAAACAAGTAATCGGCTGTCTAAACTTCATTATTTGGTCCAAATACATATTTCGCAACGTCCTTAAGCATAATCCTATATGGATGCGAAACATGGCAGATAAACAAAGCTCTGGAACGTCGGCTATTAGCACTAGAAATGGGTTACTGGCGAAGATCTGCTGGCAAGTCGAGGCTCGAACAAATTAGGAACGAACACACTAGAGAAATAATGAATGCCAACACAACGACAAGTAAGATGGTATGGATACGTCAAAAAATGGACGAAGAACGTATTCCCAGAGAAATAATGAAATGGATGTCAACTGAAAGAAAAAAAATTGTCCAAAATACACGGATAGGAGGAATAGAGGCAATAGTGCAAAGACTGGGAAGTCCGAAGAGGCGTAGGGTCCTATAAAAACCGATATAGTAGTAGTGTCTCATAATTTCCTAATTTTACAAAATACGTTCTTTTTATGGGTATAGTGAATTCTAATTTCTCTTTCTCCATTTAGCTTAGTTGAGCTTGAGCTTGAGCTTTAAAGGCGTAAACTGACAATATGCCAATTTGGGACAATTAACCTTACCTTACCTTGCAATTGTTACTTCATGGTGTAAGTTATTTGTAGGCTTATATCATCATAAAATTCCGTATTATTTCGGTTCTAAATAGATTTTTTATAATATCGCATTCATTTTTAATAATCTCTATTGTGACAGACATTTCAAGAATTGAGACAATCAAGCCGCGTTTTATTAGTAATATTCGCATACCAGCTCGAGTGACATTCCGAACTGCGGTGTTAATAAATATTTGTTTCTGGAACTACTTGTGATTTATATTAGAGGTTACAAGTACGATATAGAGCATGCCTAAGCGTGAGTGGTTTAGGTTCTTGGGTGTCGTCATTGCTCGGAGGAACATTGGAACAACGTTGCAGAATTTTGTTTGATCGCCTTGTCGGATCCGCGGATCGCGGAGCATTGGCACACAGTTAGTGTAGGGGCTAATTGGAATGCACGTTTTGTGCCCGGTTTCTGAAGTACCAGTATAAAGTTATAAAGCCTATAATTACTATGGTTACAATTGTATTAACAATCGTTGTCATAGGAAATATTTGAAGAATAAAGTTATCCATACTTTCAGAAACTGGGCATTAGTGAAATAATAGAAACCAATTAAGTACCTGTCATTTTTTTGACCAGGGTATTTATTCAAATTGGGATTTGTCAGGTCAAAATCTTGTTTGATTGTTTCAAATAATGATGAAGCCTAGTCTATGTGTGACATGCATTTAGAATGAGTTGAGATACTTTCATGGCAGATGTGCCCAGGATAAACCCGCCTGTCTGGCGCACTGTATCACTGTGGAACTCACTCCCAGGACATCTGTTACATAATTACAACCTACAACTATTCAAGAACCGTGTCAATCAACATCTTCGCACACACACCGCTCGTCGAGAGCCAAAAACATGTAAATTTCAGTGAATCCAATAATAGGATTTGTGCCGATTAAAGGCACCATTTTTTGTAAATTTATCTTCGGCTGTCCAAATGATATTGTCCAAATTGTTTCCTTGCGTCCAAGTTATAATAAATTTACAGAATGCCACTCGTCTTGGAAAATCAACTTCTTTTAGATGTTGGACTATGCGTATAGATGAAAATTATGCTTGCGTAATATTCTATGAATTGTTGATTTGGACAATCCTGGTTCGCAGCTAACAGACATTGTTGGATATGCGGCGAAATGTCCCAAAATGTCATTAAACTCATCGTTAACGAGAGATTTATTTATTTGCACTATTGCCTTCATTGATCCAAAGTTCCTGAAATTTTCTATAATTTGCTTAACAGCACATGGTGATGGCTTCTGTCTGTGCGGATATCGAATGGTAAATGTGTCACATGTTCTTGATATGACTTTATCACATTTGTCATAAATAATAAATACGTTTAAATAATCTTCGTTCGTAGAATTTAAGCGCCCCGGCATGATTATTAATGATTTTTAAATGGCAAGTGATAGCTCTATACTATAATTTTTTTACCATTTCATGTTTTGAGCGCCGTCATAGCCAACTAAAAGTAACTGCACTTAAAATCCGTAACGTGTGACTTCGTATTCGACGCGCGCAAATTCTAACAATTTAACAAAAAAGTAATAATATTTGCTGGCTTAGATAGTCTCATTGAAACTATTGTACTTTTAACTGTTTGATCCTATATTGTATGTTTGTATGTTTTTGTTTTTTCTTTGTATGAGGTGTAGGCATTTATACATTATTTGTAATATTTCAGAACCTAGGGCAGTTTGGTAAATTGTATTTCGGTAGAATGGATCAATATATTAGAGATGTTAATTATTTACCGATTGAAACTACTCAGTATGATGATATATATAGCTATAAGAAAGATAAAGGGAGTAATTCTGGTTTTAAGGTGTTGCATCAAAATATTAGAAGTATTGGTAGAAATTTTGATGAGCTGTATGTAATGCTCAGGGAAATGCACATGGATTTCGATGTATTGGTTCTCACTGAGACTTGGAGTATAGCTGATTTGGATCTTTTTAATATTCCAAACTTTAAAATTATATACAACTATGGCACTATAAATAAGAATGATGGCGTACTAATATATATTAAAAGCTCTTACGACTTTACCAGCAAAATTGTACAAATGGGGGAATGTCGAGCAATTGAAGTTAACATTAAGCTCAAGAAAAAAAACAAGAATACACTTTTAACCGCTATATATAGGCCTCCCTCGACTAATGTCGACGTGTTTCTACAGAAACTCTCTGAATATCTGGAACGGGG
The DNA here is from genome assembly GCA_016904865.1 of Pissodes strobi. Lineage (NCBI taxonomy): Eukaryota > Metazoa > Arthropoda > Insecta > Coleoptera > Curculionidae > Pissodes > Pissodes strobi. The sequence goes on from MU185185.1 coordinate 87,770, forward strand.
TGGGAACGCTTTTTCTTTGGAGAAACATATAATAACAGGAGACATAAATATTGACATAAAAAATGGTAGGGATGATGTTGTGAATGAATATCTTAATATAATGTCAGAGAATGGTTTTATTTCCTATATAAATGGGGACACGCGTGTGCAAAATGAATCTGCAAGTTGTATTGACCACTTTTTTGTCAGAAGTACCGATAATCTCGATCGGGATGTTTTGCCATACATAATTCACACTAATATAACAGATCATTATCTTACAATAATAGAGATTTTGAGTGAGATGTATAAAGGCAGAAATTCCAACGGACACGAAAAGGATAAAAGATATATCAATTATAACAAATTACTTAAAAACCTAGAAGAATATGACTGGTCTGAATTCTTTAGCTTAACAGATACTCAGAATATGACGTCTTATTTTATAACTACTTTATGCAAACTTATTAATAAAAATACTGTAACTTTAAAGCAAAATAGAAAAGATGTTCCACGCAAATGTTGGATTACCAGCGGTATTATTAAGTCAATAAGAAACAAAGACAAATTGTATAAAAAATTTAAGGAAAATCCTACACTATATAAACAAGAATATAGTAACTATAAGAATCGTTTAAATAGTCTTATTAAAGAGACTAAAATGAAATATTTCCAGACAGAGATAAGTAAAAACAAATCGAATTCTAAACATCTATGGAATACCATAAAAAACTTAACTCATTCACATAAATCTAGGAATGTAAACCAAATACAAAACGAAAGCGGATCTCTCTTCACAGAAGATACTAATATAGCAAATGTCTTTAATAATTTTTTCATCAATGTCGGAAAAAAGTTGGCAGATAAAATTCCTACCCCTGAGTATAAAATAAAACGGAACGCACGCACTTGTCAATCATTCTTTTTAATGGAAACGGACAAACAGGAGATAGAAAATGTTATAAAATCCCTAAAGTCGCACAAAGCTCCCGGTTATGATCAAATTACCGCTGACACCTTGAAAAAAATTAATAGTCACATATCAAAACAAATAGCACATATAATCAATAATGTTATTAAGGGAGGGGAAGTTCCAGACCAGTTTAAGGTGGCAGTAGTAAAGCCACTATATAAAAAAGGAGATTCCACTCAACCGTCAAATTACCGTCCTATCTCACTCATCACATCTCTAACAAAAATTTTTGAAAAAGTAATTAAGATCAGACTTACCGCTTATTTAGACAAGTACGACTTAATCGAGCAGGGTCAGTACGGTTTCCGGGAGGGAAAAAGTACTCAGGATGCTATTAGTAATCTAGTTAAAAAAATATATACCTCCTTAGACAATAGCAAACCTAGTCTATGCATATTTTTAGACCTCTCCAAGGCATTTGACACCGTGGATCATGTGCTGCTTTTGGAGGCTTTGGAGGACATTGGGGTGAGAGGTACCCCCTATAAACTTTTTAAAAACTATCTTGCAAATCGTTACCAACTTGTCAACATAAATAATTCATATAGCAGTAAACAACTATTGGAATGTGGTGTTCCGCAGGGTACTGTTTTGGGGCCTATATTGTTTTTGATATATCTGAACGGTCTGCTTGGAATCGATATACAAGGAGAAATTGTTAGTTTTGCGGACGATACTGTTCTGTTCTTTACAGCTGAAACTTGGGTAAGTATTAAAAAATTGGCCGAACGAGAAATGAAGAAGATATTGAATTGGTTCACAGGTATGAAATTGACAATAAACTTCGAAAAGACGAACTTTGTGGGTTTTGCCTCATATAAGAACGCGTTGCCGAACTTCAATAATCTGAGCATGACTTATGGGGGTGGTCTGTATCGTATAGCGTCGGTTTCTCATATGAGGTATCTGGGAATAACAATAGATCAGCATATGAGATGGAACTACCATATCGAGAATGTTGTGGGCACAATACGGTCCCTGCTTCATAAATTTAAATTTTTTTCAACCTTCTTAGATATCAACCATCTAAGAATTTTATATTACGCGTTGGTGGAGTCTCGTCTTCAGTATGGAATTATTGGATGGGGTGGTGCTACTGACATACATTTGCGTAATATGGAAACTGCTCAAAAGAAAGTTATAAAAATCATATACAAGAAAAGCAACCGATACTCCTCAGATCTATTATTTAAGGATAGTAAATTCCTCGATTTGCGACAATTATTTCTCTACAATATTGCACTATACTTATATCGTAACCAATCGGATATAACTATCATTAGCCATAACTATAATACGCGACAAAAATCCAGTGCTTCATCTCAAACTAACAAAGTGAAAAAAACGGTAGGACAGAGAAATTACGCATACCTTATCACCAGAGTATACAATTACTTACCGGATGAACTAAAATTAGTTATAACCACTTGTAATTCCGTACCATTGATTAAGAAAAGACTGAAACTTTTCATCTTACAAGCGAGTAGACAAGACCTTAACTCCATTGTAAATATCAGAAATTAGCAGAACGCTAGGTATTTGATTGTTTTATATTTTGTTTTTTTTTTGTTTTGGTTGTGCTCCGATTCTCTTTTGTATGTGAACTTGAGATTAATTATTTGATTGTAGTGAACGCCTGTGCACAGCATTTTGCTCCTACAGGTATCATTTCTGTTTGTTTGCGTATTTGTATCAATGTTCCATACTTATATACCAGTGTATTGTATTTTAGGCATGTTTTGATTGTGTTAGATGAGTTTGTTTTATTTTTTATTTTACTGAACATGATATTGTTTTCTTTTCCATGTCATGTATATTATCAGATACAAGTAAACAGCATTATTATATATTGTTATTATATTATAATGTTATAAAATGTTCTCAGAATCCACCGGTGAAAACGGCCTCGTTAATGTACTTGTACCTTCTTCTCTCCTCGAAGAATGCTTCAAAGTCCGGTCCCTTCACAATCCAACTTCTGACACCAAATGTTACGTTTTTCCCGTGGGTTCTTAACAGAATTACAACTTTGCTATTAAAAAAAAATCCGTAACAAAATTGCCATTTAGAAATTTATAAATAATTGGCATTTCGAAAACTAAAAATTTTCGCAATAGACAACCTTACACAAACTTACCCTTATTTTTAATGCTAAAAAAGATAAAATTATAAAATTTGTGAGTGATTTTTGGCAGTTTTCTCAATTTAATTTTTAATCTTATTTTTTGAACACCCTGTATTAATAAAAATCACTGTAACTGATTACATAATTACATACTTACTACAAAGCTAGTAGAGTAGCCGCATTCTTTAAAAGAATCTCTCCTTGTAAATTAATTTATAGGCCGTGCTCAAAACCAATTAATTTTGTCATATCCGATACAATTAAACCAGATAATAAGTCTTATTATTATGTAATTATTATATTAAGGTAATATTGGGATATGTATAATGAAATAAATATACATACCAATAACTAATTTTGTATAATATTTTCAGTAAATTCCACGTCTGATTTACTTCACTTTCTTGACAATCCGGCGAAGGTAAATTTAATTATTATGAAATCAATGATAGAACTACGAGACTAGGAAATTCCTTAATGCTTATTTCAAAGATACATACCAGCATGAAACGTTGCTTATTTATATAAATAATGTGCTTCACTGCAAATTCAAGTTAAAAATCTTTTTTCTATCATGCAATTTCAATATAGGATAGGTAACTAACTATTCGTCGAAGAAATCAATAGTTAGTGGCAAAATTGGATTGTTGCTATATTCATTTAAATATTATGTTTAATTAATATGTTAAATATTTAAAAAAGTTGGTCTATTTTTGGGCCATAAAAATGGTATATGTAACAGATGTGAAATTAAATACAATTTTAAGACGGTTTTTGAAGCATACCTTGTATATCCGCTACAAGATTTGTTATTTCTATATACAACTAAGATCCGTCAGATGATGATGTTCAGATTGTTTGTCCCGCAAAAAAGTCTTGTATTTGTGCAAACAATGTAAAAAATTTGATCAAATGTGTAAATATGTTCTATATTGTTGTGGAGGATTCATTATTACCTTGGAATTGATTGCCTTTGGCTCTACAAATGATTAAACTTGGTTTGAACTTTGAACTGTCATAGAGCCACTTCGGCCCAGGCTCAAGGATGTAAACTGCACAAGTGCAAGTTTAGTGACCCTTATGAAATGTGTACCTATATATCGTCGATTCGATATCAATTCGGATATCGTTTTCAAGAAAGGCAAAAAAACTAAAAATGAAAATGGTTAGCAAATACAATAAAACAGTAAAAAGCTCTTGCAGATTGTCAGGCTTTGAACTGACTTTGACAAGATGACAATTGTCATATAACCCACGCGTTATGCGGCAATCTAAAATTACAATCAACACACCCCACTAATAGCATTATGCCAAATAAAGCATTAACTTGGCAACTGTGTCGAACGTGAAGACCACGCGCCTGTCCATAGACCTGTCAAATTATACTGCGAAAGTTACCCCCACAGACCATATGAAACATAGAACACTTTCCTTGTTGTAGGTTAGAATATACTCCGAGCTGAAATATTATCGAACTTTAATAATGGATAATCAGTGGAATACTGCGTCAATATGCAAGCCTAGAGTGCTAAACATTGATACCATCCCATATAATCAGCAAATTCAAGCGTATGATAGCTAAATCCTACAGTAAATGCAACGCGAATTAGAGTGGTTCTCGAGTCGATATCGACGGACCGATCCGATGCGATTTCCACCGGTCGTCTATGAGTCTATGGTTTAAATCCGAAGTGACATGTCATACTTCCAACAAACGTCAATGTTTCATTCCCAAAACGAAAATATTCCGTAATTATCTAAGCAAAACAATATATTATTAAGTATGAATCAACGAGAAAATTCCCAGAGAATGACCATCAAGTGTACAAAAAGTAAGTTATAATTCCAGTGCTAGATAACCCTAAATAACCTTTAAATATAACTCGGCATGCACTATATTCCAACTAATCTGTAAACAATCTATCACTATTGTTTTCTTCTAGACACAACTCTCCAAGAAAGGCGAAAATACATTCTAGATGCCCAAAACACCTCGAATCAGCAATTAAAAGCCATAATTAGGTGAATTTAGAGGGTGGACGTCAAGCTGCATTACAGAACCGAACCAATGAAAATAAGCCAAATGATTAGAAGAAGGGTTCCTTTTTCTCCATTTAGAAGGCAGCATAATAAGACAAAACCCAGGGGAAAATACCAATATACAACGAAGCTTTGTGGTTCCAGCTGGCACGATATATCGTGTGTGTAAAGTTAACCATTCACAAGAAGGCCTGTGCATTTGATATACAGGGCTTACATTTCAAAACTAGCCAGCCGAAATAACTTTGAAAATATGTTTAAAAGAAAACACGTTAATTTATATTTACGGGGGGACACATTTTACAAGTGTCTGTCACCCTGCAGTTTCAACCCCTAAGCGGGGGTGAATATCACTTCTAAAAGTTTAAATGGAAAGGGGTATCATGTGATAGCTTTTTTTAAAAGTCTCTTTTTTTCCAATCTTTTGACACATTATGTTTTAAAATCGGCTTACTTTTCACCGGCTTATCATCTAGAACCGTAATAAATTAAAAATGTTGAGTTGTAATTTCAAAAAATGCATGAGTAGTAAATACCGAGATAAACAAGTCAGAAAAAACCTTAAATGTATTTTGCGAAAGATTATTTGTGTCTGTAAATTTAAAGAATTTATTATTAGTATTAGTTTCGTTGTGTACTGACCAACAATTTTCGACAATGGTTTATTCTTTACAAGAAAGAATTGAAATAATCTTTATTTATGGGGAAGAACAACGCTGTGCACGCAGAACTGCTCGTGTTTTTAATGAGAGACATCCCGATAAAAATCTTGGCCATCAGTATGTGTTGGATTTGGTTAATAAATTTCAAGAAACTGGAAGTGTTGGCAATAAAATTGTCAAGAATCGTAGAGTTTTAACTGAAGCTGCACAAATTGAGATTTTAGGTAATTGTGCCATGGATCCTCAAACATCAATACCAAAAGTCTCCAGGTTAACAAATATTTCCGTCGGCTCTGTGCATAAAACGTTAAGGCTAAATAAATTCTTTCCCTACAAAATACACCTTTTACAACAGCTTGCTGAGGATGATTATGACAGAAGGATGGAATTCTGCGAAATAGTGACTGAAAGGGCAAATGAAGACCATAATTTTATTAAAAATATTTGTTTTACTGACGAGGCAAGTTTCTTTTTAAATGGATTCGTCAATAAACATAATTGTAGATACCGGGACAACATGAATCCACATATTTTCCGGGAAGAACACAGTCAATATCCTCAGAAAATCAACGTATGGGCCGGAATTCTTGGAAATAAAATTATTGGTCCTATATTCATGGAAGAAAATTTAACTGGGGAATTGTATTTGGACTTAGAAATTAGAAAATGTGATAAATCCCCTTATAACTGAATCTTTAGAAAATCAAATAGATCAAGATGGAAATTTGTTGCTAGACGAAGAAAACCTTTTTTTTTTTCAACAGGACGGAGCACCTCCACATTATGCCTTGCCTGTACGAAATTGGCTTAATGAGACATTTCCAGATAAATGGATCGGAAGAAGGGGCGCTATAGAATGGCCAGCGAGATCACCCGACCTAACACCCCTTGATTTTTTTTGTGGGGACATCTAAAAGTGTTGTGTCTAAACCGAACCTCGCGATAGTCCTGAACTTAGACGTAGAATAGTGGAGGAATGTGAGCGGATTACACCAGAGACGTTTCAAAATTTGAGGGAGCAATTCGAGCTGAGACTTTACCATTGTCTTACCAACAATGGCGGACATTTTCAATATCTAATTTAAGTACGAGGTAATTCTCACGCTTAAAATATTAATAATGTGAATAAATTGAATTTGAAAGTTTAAAACGGCATTACTCTCTAAAAAATAATCCGATTTTAAAAAATAATGTGTCAAAAGATTGGAAAAAAAGAGACCTTTCAAAAAAACTATCACATGATACTCCTTTCCATTTAAACTTTTCGAAGTGATATTCGCCCCCGCTTTGGGGTCCCAACTGCAGGGTGACAGATACTTGTAAAATGTGTCCCCCCGTAAATATAAATGAACGTGTTTTTTGTTTCTTTTCTTTTAAACATATTTTCAAAGTTATTTCGGCTGGCTAGTTTTGAAATGAAAGCCCTGTATATAGACATAAATGTGAAATATTTGCTTTAAAATACCTAGTTTAATGGATTAGATTTCATGCCTTTCCAATACTAGTACTATTGTGATGTTTATATAATTTTTGTAGTCTATTTCAATAAATAATATGATATTTGATTATTTCTCCGCCAGAAATATGTCATTTTATAGTAGTCCCACGTCAAATTTTATTTTGATCCTTCGCCATTTCGTCCAGAACCAAATTATCGTATATGGATTATCGTATGTAATCGTAGCCCGTTACAAATCATTAATAATAAAATTGATGCACCTGGTTTTCTTGCAGGTGTTGGACTTCATGTACCCTCCCGAATCTCAAGAAGCAGAACTCTTTTTTACAAAAATGTGATAACTTGGATTTCTTTGGTGGCTTTAATGCTTTTAGAAGTGATATTAAGAAATTAATTGTTGACTGATGAGTGTTATTTTATATTCTGACTTATGTTTATTGTTTTGAATTTGAATTTGAATACAAAATAAAAAAAATAAATTTTATAGGATTTCAGAACAACATGCTCTTTGTAGTTTATAGAAAAACAAGTAGAGGCGTTAACAAGCAAATTAAGAATATCTGGAATAATAATACAGCTAGTCAAAAAATCCGTTTTGGCAAAAGAGCTGATTGTTCTCAAAACTTCTATAAAAATTTCTCAAAAATTTCAAAAGTGGGTTCCACGAAACTGTGTAGAAGAGGCAAAATATTATACATTTTTTAACAATTACTATCAAACTTCTGTTATATCCTGTATTCATGCATCCTGTTCCATTGTTAACGTTGAAACTACGTTCAAGAAGTTAGGTAGTGAATGTTTGTACACCTGTATATTGAAAATAAATGAAAATATAGGAAATCGACAGAAATTCTATACTTTGCATATATAATATGAAAATAGTGTTTTGGAAATTTCGGAGGTGAGAAACTTTTGCAAAAATGCATGAGTTTCACTTACGCCCTGCATATTTTATTTCCCATTCGTATAAATAGTGAAGCAAGTGACAGCTCACACCCTTTAAACCAAATAAGCGAACGCTGAGAACCACACTTGACTAACCCCTGTATGCACCGTTTTACCTAATAAACCAGTTTAAATAAGCTGGATTATTAAGGCGATTGCCCATTACTATGCACCGCTGATTTTAATCCAGCGATTAGTTAATCGTCTGAAAAATGTGGCAACTCAGGAATTTTTTAAAAAAAGGGGAAAAAATCACTACAAACTAACCTAAAAACGTTACGTTTGTTTTGTGCGTTATACTGGATGGAAATTATTATCCCAGTTGAGATTTTTATTGAAAATGAGTGAATCTCCAAAAGAATTCCTAATTTTACACCAAGTGAGAAACAGTGCTTATTAAATCTAATTTGTAAAAAATATTCAGCAGTACTTGAAGATAAAAAAACAAACCGAACCACTAATCAAGAAAAAAATGAAATTATGAAAAAAAATTGAGGGCAAATTTAATGCTACAGCCCCAATTGCATGTTTTCGAAATGCCGAAGCATTGAAAAGATTCTATGAGAACAAGAAAAAGTATTTAAGAAAAAAATTGGCAGAGGATAAAAAATCTCGATTTCTTACCGGCGGTGGACCAGCCCCAATTTTAAAACTTGATGATACAGAGGAAATATTACTGTCAGTAATGAATGAGAAGACCATAAGAGGATTTGATGTAGAATGTGATAGCGATGCAGGTTATGAGCCACTGGCAAAAAGAAATGTGAAGAAAATTCTGTTTCATTTACATTAAATTTACCACATGCATCATCTAACTTTGAATTTAATGTGAGTAACACATAATTTTTTTGAACGAAAAGTTTCTGTGTATTGGGATTTTCTGATCAGTTAAGTGTTAGATGCCTTTCTGTTCCTGTATTTTATGTTATTTTTATTTTTTTATGTTAAACAGTGATCAGAAAGCACCAATATGAAACATAAAATAAGAAAAAGCCTCTTAAATTACATGTTTTTATTTTCTTACTAAGATTGTGATTACACTTTTCATGGTATTGTTAGATTGATCTCCAAAATCAATTTATCTTCAATTTTTACCCATGTGTATTCTTTTTGTAAAAATATGTTGAAATAGTTATTGATAATGGGGAGGTTAAAGAATCTACCAATGTCAGTCAACAAAATGAGATGAAAGTTCAAAAAGACTGGAGAAAATACAAAACTGAAGACCTGAAATCGTTAACAAACCCTATTTGAGATCAACAAAGTCAGTTCTATCTCCTAAAACACCTAAAAGAAGAGCAACTAATTCAGTCAGAGTACTTAGTTCCTCAGATGTTGCAGAAAAATATAATCTCCTATTGGAAAAACAGTTGGAACAAATTACAGAGAGTCAACATTTTGCAAGGGAACAACAGAAATTACAAATAGATTTTATGAAAACTCAACTTATATTTCCCCAACCTATTTTTTTATATAACGTGGCAAGGTCACCTATTGCTTTATAAAGAAAGGAATAAAGTTCTAAGTATGTTTTTCTTGAGAGACCTAAACTCCACATCACAAAAGCAACCGAGATAAAAAAATATATGAAAATCCCTTATTAGGTTCTTAAAACAGGCCGCAATTACATGTATAATGTGAGAAGGTACCAAATTTAAAATTAGGTTTTTCAACTTTGTCAATGAAACTTGTTTTTTACACGACTATAAAACACATTAATGTGAAATTCTATATTTAGAGCTTTGACAACAAAGACTAACTATTACAATCTAGCAAAATACTTAATTATTAAATTTTGTCTATAGTTAAAAAATGCTCTATTAATATTGTTATTATCCACTGCATTAGGGATATCTTGTTCAACCAAATACTGCAGATGATTTTCATCAATAATTTCTGGAAGAGGAGGCGCATTTTCATTCATGTTTACTGCAATATTATGAAGCACTGCTGTTGTCACTATGACAGGAAAACATGTTTTAAGTTTGCACCTCAAACCATAAGCAAGAACTGGAAAACGTCTTTTCCGCACTCCTATTTGCCTTTCTATAGTGTTCCGAGATCTTATATGAGACTCGTTATACAGCTGCTCTGCTCTCGTGTGTCGGTTTTGTAATGGCACCAAGAAGTAGGTTCGATTGGCCTATCCACTGTCTCCTGGAGAAATAAATTAAATTAGTTTGTATATGTTGTAGGTATAAAACATGACTTCATAGATACCTTCTACAATTACATAAAAGGCCAGTGGTATAGCCAGGGTTGCTTGTGTCTCAAGGGGAATATTCCCCCATAGCATAGCCACAGAGGGTGGATATATATCCACCCTCTGTGGCTACACCATTATATAAAACTAATGAAATATATTTATTACTACCTACCTAACAAAATTGAATTTTCAAATTCAAGCTGTTCCATTTTTGCTCTAATTCTACTATTGTTAAAAATTGTCAAATCATGGACAGATCTTGGCCACTTTGCAACAAGTCACAAGTCACGAATTCTTAAATTGGCCTCACATATTACTTGTGTGTTTATTGAAAAGAATTATTTTCTATTGCAGAACACTTCCGCATCCTCACCACCTACAAGATTATACATTCATTAAAAGGTGATTAGGTTTTCCTTTATATAATGATTACCTGGAGATTGTACTTTAATGTGGGTTCCATCTATGCTACCTAACCCAGAACTCGTGGAAATCGGGCTATATTGTAAAAAGCATTACTGATATGCAACATGTCATGAGGTGTTGGCATTACAATATAATGACCTCTTAAAGATACAGTAGCATCAGTAACTTTTTTAACTATTCGAGAAACTGTTGACTGATGGATTCCAATAAAGTCTCCTACACTAGTTTGGTGTCCTGCACATGCATAAAACCTTAATGTAGTCAGTAACTGATTCATTGGTGATACAGCATCATTTCCAAAAACTTATATTAGCAATATTTCAATGACCTAATGGGTAGAAATGGTATTTTCAACTAAGGTTCTGAATGTCTCCTTTATTTCTTTGATACCTATCACAGAAGACCATTTATTAAATTGCAGTTGGTCTTCAATTTGTCTTAGGACATCCTCAACTGTTTATTTTGTCAGTCGAAATCGTCGAAAAAAAGATGCATTATCCATCTCGTCAAAATATCCACTCCTTTGATATCGACGTCTAGGAAATCCAAAATTTATAATGTCTATTATATCCTGATCATCTTCGAGGAATATTTCACCTTCGATGTCCATGTAGTTTTTGTTTTTTGACTCTACTATTAATTATAAATAAATCCAAACCCTTTAAAAATCTAATGAAGTGAAATTGAGGTTAGAAAGATGCTACCAATTTAGCGACAGTGCGTACGAAATTTCGAATATAATCTCGATTATTGGACTAATCCAGATTAAAGGCATACGACCGTAAATAACGTTTTTGATCGACTTAGGCAAGCTAATTTACAGATTTCAAAGAGTTTCTCAGAAAAAAAAATGCCTGTTTAGGCCACATAATCCTAATACTGTTAAACCTAATCCGTACAAAGTAAAAGCTGTACAAAATTACCCTATACCTACTACAACAAAATCAATTAAAGGACTTTTGGAGTCATTACGGTACGAATTCAAGATTATGCTAAAATATTACGTTAAACACTAACCAAATATCTAAAAAAGAAGCAAATATTAATATTAAAGACTCCGAATAAGTACGATAAATGTTTCGAATTGTGTAAAAATATATTAATAAATGAACCCATCTTAATCATCTTATAATATCCCGATTGGTCGAAAACTTTCAACTTAACCATGGTGAGAGTAATTATTTTGCTTTCGGCGCTGTTCTATCTCAAGGAAAAATCGGCTCTGATTTACTTATTGCATATGCCAGTCGTACGCTTAACCTTTCTGAGATAAATTACTCCTACTATAGAGGAAGAGCTTTTGACTATAGTTTGGGCCGTGAAATATTTCAGGCCATATTTTTTCGGCGGAAAGTTAAAAATTATAACAGATCATAAATCTCTTGAGTGGCTATTGTAACGCTTTTTCTGGCCCTCTAATGGGCGCAAAACCTTCACTCCAGCTTAGAAGGAACTGAGAGTGAATAATTCAAAATTAAAAGAAAAATTTAAAATTTGAGAATTTAAAATTGAAGCTGAATGAATTTACGTGTGTCGATATGTAGGCTAGAACGAGTTGTCGTCTGCGCGTACAAATTAGGCCCTAGCTCAAGTATCAGAGAGTAGGGGTGGGTTTATTTATTTAAGGCCCCACGGGCTTGTAGACGGCACAAGTAATAAATAACCCAAAGTTGAAATATGGAACTCGTTTTAGCTTAAGCTTCACGACAAAGTAAAAGATAACAAAAACAAGTTAGAAATTAAATCAGATTTGAATGCCAGAAATCTAGTCAATACTAACAATTGAAAATAAATAAAATAAACAATAAAGTATTAATTTAGATTATGAAAGTAAGTAATGAGCGCCAACAAAAAAAGTAAAATAATTAAAGGCAGTATGTACCAATTATTGAGCGCAAGTAATAAAAAAAAAACTGAATACTTACTACTTCGAGTACTTTGAGGCCTTACGGTGCCTTACCCTCTCTGGAACGTTGTTTCTTAAGGGGAGTTCAGGAAAATTAATAACCAAAATGTAAACAGATGAATTCAGTATATGGCAAGTTGGTTTATTGTTATAAAAAATTGTGATGTATTTGATTATATAAAAAAAATCGGAAATTGCCCAGTGCCCCAGTGCTGATGGCAGACAAAATTTTATTAATATTTTTTTTAACAACTATATCAATAAAAGGTAGGCTTTACTCAGTTACTTGATTTCGTGAATCGCAGGTTTACCTAAGCAAACGCTTGAAATATTTAACAGTAATCTAGTTTGATCGCGTTATGTAATAATAAACAAAACCGTTAAAATACTATAAATTAACATAGGTCAGATCCAATGACTACTCGTTGGATAAATTCAAGTAACTCAAATAAAAGTATGCTTAACCAATGGTTATACTTAATGGTCGTCGAATCATGATTTGTTACATCAGCTGTGTTACTAACTAACTATTTCTAATCGGATATCAGCTATGATACGCCGCAGAAAAAAGCCTAGCGTTATCGTAACAATCAATCATTGAATAACCGATGTACCCATAGTTTAAATGCATTGGTTGAAATGGGTGAAATATGAAGAGTATGAAAATTAAAACAAAATAACGCGAAACCTACTAGACCGTAACAATAATAGTAATTCCCTATTCTCTAAAGGCAACTAAAGCAAGCAGGTAGCCATGGTAAATTGATTGTAAAATAAATATAGCTTACAAAGTTTTGAACTTGAAACAAAGGCCCGGCTGGAGAATCTCTCAATAAGGCAAAATCAACAATTGATTCCAGCCGGCCTCCAGAACTGTGAAGTTGCACACAGGTTGACTTAAAAGTGACCCGAATCAAAATCGCCAACCCGACGTGGAATAATTCAATGCCGGTAGGTATATTAGCTCTCGGAGTAGTTGTTTCTGCTGATCCAATCTTCTCACATATAGCCCAATACGGGGCTTGTCTAGACGATGGAGCATTTTCGGTTCGACTGACGGCTGATGAATGTCTTCTTTCCGGTAGGTGAATCAGGGTATCAATAACATTCAAAGACAGTCAGGTTCTCGTTCGTGAAAGCCCACACACGTTCCTCCGATGAGTCCCGAAAGGACGAAACTATCGGAGGGAAGATTTTCGAAAGTCTCACTCTTGTCGTTGTGTTTTCATTCATCATTTCAAGACATATCTTATTGTTTATAGGACAGTTTTTGTTACGGTAATTTTCTACTTTTTTTGTAACCACACTAATCTTTCTAAGGATGCTAATATGTTTTTAATCCAATAACATAGCAGCTTAAAAAAACTTGAACAGTTCTTTGTAGAAAAAGGTGAAATAAACAACTTGCATTTGTCCGAATGTGCCCCATGGTGATGTGACATAGAGGCAAAATTGCCCATTTGCCTCTATGTCACATCTTGCGATGGTTGAAATATAATCCGCAGTGGGAAAGTGGAAACGGTTGTGCGAATGTCTTAAATATTTTACATCAAACTCGTCGTATTCTGCAAGCTGTATCACTTGCCCGACGCACACAGGCGAATTCTTGGAAATTCCTGGTCAATATCTAAAAATATCAAATTGAGTTTTAACACGAAATTTCATCATAGATAACCTCATTAGGTATCTTTTAACTTTCATTACTCATTTTATTACAGTTAGTTTTAATATTTAGCCGAGCGTGCCAGTTCAAAGTTGACGTTTGTTGAAAGTGCTTGTATTTAGATAGAGTGAGTATTCAATTTTAAGTATATATGTGCAAAATTTAAAGACAATTACAGTGTGAAATTACTTTATTTGAATTATGGAGGCAACAGCTAGTGGTAAGTAGAATATTTTGACATTATTATAGGGTTATACATTGACAGAGAAATTGTTTACCGGTTAAAATGTACATATACCGCAAAAAGTGACACCGAAAAATTGTATATTTATTTCACTAAGGCCCAGTTTCTTCAAGTATGGATAACTTTATTGTTCAAATATTTCCTATGACAACAATTGTTAGTACAATCGTAGCCATAGTAATTATTCTAGGAATAGTTATTCGGCTTTGAAGAAACTGGCACTAAGGGGAAAAGTAGGGTGGAATGTATTTGCCGATAAGAACACATGAAAGCAATTTTATACTTTAGTGTCTAGATTCTTACTTAACTTAAACATTTTGCCACTTTTTGCCCCTTCTTAAAATATTTAATTTTCTTTATCTAGTTGCACTCCTCAAAACTTCCTAAAAATAATATATGCGAATGAGCCAATCATCATGTTGTTTTTATAGTACAGAACCTAATCTTTTATGCATGCAATGATAGAGCAAATATTTTTTTATTTATTTATTATTAACGTATGCAACATTTACAAAATTTACATAAATACTTAGGTACTAAAACTATTAACTAAAAATTGCCCGTTTGGCCAAGATTTTAAATTTATCTTTGGATTTTCAAAAAAAATCCAGTCTATTACAATATTTGTTTACATTAGCGGACATTCTGTTTATGGGACTAAATAACAAATACCAGGTACGACAGTGCGGAATATACAGAAGGCTTTGACTACGTGTCTGTCGCGCAGGAACGTGGAATCGAAAAAGCTGTAAGCATTCAGGACTTATAATAAAGCTATTTAGGACACTAAATGAGAAACATACATCATAGTATTCCCTTCTGCATGCAAGAGATGTCATATCCAGATATGACATAGTTTGTTCACTTGAAAGATTTATATTATTAATGAACAGTTTATACCTAGCAAAATTAATAAATTTTTGCTGCACGTTTTCCAGCCTATTTATGTGGATCTGATAGTATGGTGACCAAATTATGTTAGAGAACTCCAATATAGATCTTATAAGTGAAACGTACAAGGTTTTTACTGCTTGTACATTTTTAAAGTCTTTACTAGTTCTTTTGATAAACCCTAACATTTTGTTGGCTCTTGCTATGATTATTTCAAAGTGATTGGTAAACGTTAATCTAGTGTCCAAGTAGACGCCAAGATCTTTCACAACAATACCTCACCAAGTGCCACATTATTAATAAAATACTGTGCCGGAATCATTATTTTTATTCTACTGAACCTAATAAACCAGCATTTATCGATATTAAATGACATGTCGTTGAGCTTGCACCATTCAAAAACAATGTTAATATCATTCTGAAGGACAGCAATGTCATTGGCATATGACACTTGTCTATAGAGCCTCATATCATCGGCGAACAGCAGAAAGTTGGATGACAGTAAGTCACCCAAGTCATCAATAAACAGACTAAACAATAAGGGACCCAAATGAGACCCTTGAGGTACCCCAGAGGTAACAGTAAACTGTTTGGATATATGGCCGTCAACTTTGGCCTGCTGCCTTCTCCCAGTTAGATACGATTCCATCCAAGAAAGCAATACACCTGAGAGACCATAACTTGATAGCTTGGAAAGTAATATGCTGTGACTGACCTTATCAAAGGCTTTGCTGAAATCCATATACAAAGCATGGGTTTCAACGCCCTTTTCAAAGGAGTCATAAATATAGTTTGTAAAAAGATACAAGTTGGTATCAACAGATCGCCCAGAAATAAATCCATGTTGTTGAGTTATAATAATTTGATGGAATAATTTTGACATGATCTTGTCAACATAATGCTCAAACAATTTTGGAATCGCAGAAAGGATGCTGATTGGTCTGTATTTTGGGACGTCGTTTTTACTACCAGACTTATGAATGGGGCAAACATATGACAGTTTCCAGGCTTCAGACAAGACTCCAGTATCCATGGACCTACAGAACAAGTAATAAAGAGGAAGATAAAGGGAGTGAGAACATTGTCTTAGCACCTTATTCGGAATGCCGTCAGGACCTTCACTCTTACTTACATCCAATTGTGATAATAATTTTTCTATTTCGAGTGCACTAATAGTAATACCAGAAATAGTCTCAAACTTCTGAGAGAAAGTACTTACTTTTGCTGCGCTTTTAGGGTTATATACCGATGAAAAGTATTTGGCAAAGAGATTTGAAATATCAATACCATTGTAAGCTTTTTCGGTTTTGAGACTCATAGATTTCGGAATACTATTATGGTTAGATTGAGAGTGAACAAAGTTCCAGAAAAATTTTACGTTAATATTAATGGAATTTTCAGCATTGGTTATGTAAAGATCATAGCACTCCTTGGCAAGGGTTTTACATTTCAGACGTAAAGTACAAAAAATATTGCAATCAACATCACTCTTTGATTGTTTATACCTTTTATGAGCTATTTTTTTCTGAGATATTAAACTCTTCAGATCATTTGAGAACCAACTAGGAAATCGGTCGCCAGAGCGGCGTCGCTTAACAGATACATACATATTGAAACAATTATAGACAACAGAATAGAAGTTATTGACAGAGATTTCTAAATCAGTAACCAGGATTGACAGCCAGTCAAACGAGAGAAAATAATTATTTATTAAAGTATAATCTGTATTATGGAAGTCATAGTAAAAATTGTTTACAGGCTCTAAGTAGTTTATCTCGCTTGTACTAACTGACAATTCTAAAGCAGGGTGATATAAATCACAGCCCACCAAACCGTGACACTTTATAATGGATTCGACATCAAAATTAGCAAAACACAGATCTAAAATAGAGTCATTATTATTACGGATATCGTTGCTTTGAGCTAAGCCCAAAAACGCAAAGGTATCACACAACAAAACCTCCTTAGCAGATTTTGCGTTACCAGGCAAAAGTCCAGGATAGTTTTCACATTGGCACCAGGTAATTTGTGACAAATTATAGTCACCTAAAACTAACACATTTTTAAACATTTCGCAGGCACTAGCAACAGATTTCAAATGAAGATCATAATACTGTACATCCATCAGAGGTGGGATATACACACAGCCTATACAGTATACTGAATTGCCAATTGTAATTGACACCCAGGTTTCCTCCACAGCAGGACTTCCAATAGCTAAGCGATGTGATTTGAGGTTAATGTCCACTGCCAGAGAGACACCGCCTCCGCGGCTTTTTGTGCTATTGCCAGAGTTCCTGTCAGTTCTATAAACCACATATCGAGAATCCAAAAATTCACTGTCACTTACGTCAGAATCCAACCAGGTTTCCGTAACCGCAATTATGGAATATGATTCTGCTTGGACAGAATAGAAGAACTCTTTAAGTTTAGTTTTCAGGCCTCTAACATTCTGATAAATAATGGTTATATAGTCTAGAGGTTTTGTTGCTTCAATGGTGTTTGCTGAAAATTTGAGGTAGATTGTCTGATAGTGCGTCGAGGACGAGGAAGAAATTCCTTAACAGCAGTACCTGCTGGCCAAAGGTTGGGCTCGAGCAAACCATTTAAAAGTGACTCTTTAACACCTATTTTAAAGGAGACAACATCTTTATTTCTATCTAATAAGAAACATTTTACGTCAGGAATCTCCAGCTGATCCTTTATATAATTTAATATTTGTTCTTCTGATGTATTGGGATTACACCTGCCAAGATACAGCCATTGACGTCTCTCGGCAGCTTTGAGTGACCCAGCGGTTCCAGTGCCCACAATAATTGGTTTAGCACCATTGCGAGCTAATGCAGCAACCGGGTTCCGAGATGCACCAGTGAACTGTTGACCGTTAGCCAGCTGATTGGTTCTTTGACTTGGTTTTAAGTCAGGATCAGAGATAGGCTACACCGACAGTGGCATCCTAGGTGGTACCGCAGTCAAAACTTGCACGGACTCGCTTGGTTTTGGTGTTATTGACTTTTTAATAAGCTGGAGTTCCTTTTCCAGATTAAAAATTCTGTCAAGTAATTCTCTGTTTTTCTTATCAAGATTGTTCAGCCTTGTCTCGTAAAAATTCGGAGGCTCATCAGAAGGCAGTACAGTTGTCGTCCCGGTCTCGCTGAGTTTCCCAATGCATCGCTTTATTTCTTTGACATGTGACGTTTCTTGGTCATATAAATCAGCTTTAAGCAAGTCAATTTGTTTAGTGACTCCTGAGGATACCTCCTGGATATCCTTTTTCAAGCCATCTAAGCCAGTTGAAAATGTAGTTGTGTAATCCTCCGGAATAGCTGATTTACCTAGGAGCGAGATGTTAAGGGTCTCAAATTTCTGCGATATCTTCCTGGAGAGATTGTTATTAAGAGAGTCTCTTAAGCTTTTTGCATCTGAGAGCTCAGCGCACCAAAACCAGTTCACTACTTTGGTTCTTAACCGAGATTGCACATGCGCCGCAGGCATACAACATAACCCTGGACTTCATCTGGGTCACTTGGGCTTCAGAAGTTGTGAACTTGGAACAAGCAAGACAGAATTCAGCTTTACAAAAGTCGCATATTATTTTGTATTTAATCTCGTTTTCGTTCAGAATGACTTCACACTTTGAGCAAGACATTATTTTGTATACAGGGTGTCCTAAAAAAGCAAAACAATTAAACATAATTTTTAAAAGGAAAAATTAGCTATTATAATTGCGGGATTTAGAAAATTTGATCAACCAATTTTAAACATGTCATTATTCTGTTGCAGGCTCTCGACCAGAAGCCGCATCGGTAACTAGGCGCCAACTAGTGGGATTTATTCAAAGCTGTCCTTCGCGTAATTTCAAGATGATTTTTTACGTAATCAAGTGCGAGTGGCAATTGGATGCGAGTCGTTATCAACAGAGGATTCAGTCGCTATTGATAGCTTTATCAAAGTTTATAAATTAAAGTGGGAAAATGGCCATCGTTATATGAAAAGGTTTGAAAAACAAAATGAAGCCTGGTTAAAAATAGGCATTCAATTTGGCATTCAAGTGGGAATATCCACATCTAGCACTAGTGGAAGAAGGGAGATTGATTTTTCTTTCTCAAGTGATCGTTCAAAAAGAAGAAAAACCGAAACCCTACGTTCCGGCTTTACAGCGAAAGAGTTAAGTTTTGCTGCTCAAATGCAACATAGAGCTGAGGGAGACTTGGATGTCTCAAAAGTTATTAGGGAAGTTTTTCCAACACCAACTCGTGCCTCAAAATATAAAGTCGCTTATTCCAAAGATAAGTCCATTTCTTTTTCTTCTGATGAGGTACTATCACTTGTGGTAGAGGCAAAATTAACGATATATCAGTACAATTTAATAAGAGATTCGGCTACGGAACATAACGCTCATATTTATCCCAATTATGAGGCAGTAACTTTAGAAAAAAGCGATGCTACCCTTTAAACATAATAGTAATTGAAAGCTTGGTTGAAGTACCTTTACAGAATCTGCTTGACCATACCATTATTCGTTTGGCTGAAACATTAAAAGAGGTTTTCAATTCATGCAACCAGCTAGACAACCTTTGCTTAATTTTAAAATGGGGTTGCGATGGAAGTTCCGGATTAAGTGAATATAAGCAAAGTTTTACCGATCCTTCTGTATCCGATGCAAGTATTTTTTTATCATCGTTAGTCCCAATAAAGTTGGTATCTGGAGATCCAGAATCCGATAATAAAGTTGTTATTTGGCAAAATCGTCGTACTTCGTTGAATAGGTATTGCAGACCTATTAGAATGCAGTTTATCAAAGAAACAACTGAAGTAACTCAACAAGAAGTTACACACATTGAAAATCAAATGTCTTCTCTTATTCCAACTAAAATCAGCATAAAGGATAAGGATGTTTGTGTCAAACACAACATGCTACTTACAACGATCGACGGCAAAATTTGCAATGTTATTAGCGAAAATTCTTCTACGCAAAATAGTATATTATTTTATATGGAGGAAAAGTGATACTTCTCATGGCGCGCTCGTGTTTAACAGCCGAACGGAGTGAGGCTGGTAATAGAGAGCAAGCCATGAAAAGTAACTTTTCCTCCAAATAAAATATGCTGTTTTTTCTTCAAATGTTGACAAATTACTGCAAAAACATCTCTTTTTAATAGTAATAATATCTAATTATTATTAAAGATAAATGGGTTCGCAAGGCGGCTTAGACCACGGTCGTAGGTGGCCTTGCTTAGACCGGTGTCGGTGAATATAATGTAACATAAAGCTGTCAGTGGACACTGTCAACAATAATTATTTTTTTAAGATTAAGTCTCCGATTGCGTTTTAATTCCGTATTGATAAGCAGTTATTGAGTAAGTTCGATTAAATAATAACCAATTTGTTCCTAAATTAGTGATTTTTAGAAATGCAGTCACAAATTGAGTGATAAATACAAATTGTAGTTTAATAAATCTTGAGTTGTTGACGCTTATTTTGTTGTCTGTTTGTATTGTATCTATGTTGCTATGACAACACTTTTACCTCCGCCGGCGGAAAAGTGAAAAGTAAAGCTCCGGCGAAGGAAAACCGAAACTTCACGGCCGCCTACACAGTCGAGTAATGACGGATTTGCTGACGTTTGAAGAAAATAATATATTACAGTCGTGACTGATCACAAAACACTGCAATAAATTTGTTTTATTCTTTAGAGTTTGGATATTCATATATGCAATTTTTAGTTTACTTCGAGGCATTTCTAGTTTTTTAATTGCTCCGTACTTTCCAAAAGCAACGCTTTGGTATTATCATCTTTTCTGAGGAGGATATTTCCATTTGCAAACCATAATAGGTACTTATATTGACGTTCATTTTTAAACAATCTTGTTGCTTTAAACAATTCTATATTCGTTTTCGTGAGGTCATGATTAAGAAAAACTTTACTGTTTGTATTATATCCCAAATCTCTGCTGTCTAGGTGAAACTTCTTCTTTGATCCAATTAACAACGACTTTGTTTTTTCATCTTCAAAAATAACTTTTATTGCCTTATTCTTTGTATTACCGTTTTCCATCCTAAAAGCAGGTAATCTCTTTCCAATATTAACTTCAAGGTTTTCTCCAATTTTAGATATTATTTCTACGTTTTCATTCTGTTTGTATGGAATTCCTTGTACAATCATATTGTTTTTTAGTGCTCGTTGCTCATTTTTATTAAGTTGCTTGTTTATTTCAGCAACTTCGTTCTGCAGCTTTTCATTAATTCTGATCTATTCGTTATATTTCGTAAACAATGCAATGTATCCATTTCCTCTAGTTTTGCCATAACATCGTCCAGTGTGTAACTTTTTGTTTGCGTTTGCTTTTTTTTTGTTTTTTTTTTCATCATTCTTGCAAGCATCACAGAACCAAGGTTGTGATAACTTAGCAATTTGAATGTATGTCTTTTGAGGCATTGACGTGCATGCCCGATGCTTCCAAATACGGGAATTATCACATAACAAACCCTCTTGATCGTCTTGAACCTTAGACAAGGCAAGAGAGAGGACAGATAATAGGCAGCAGACGTCTGTTACCAGTTGGGACCAAAGCCAAAGTGCCAGTGACGTAGCATGGCGATTTAAACTCGGAAGAAAAACTATCATAAAATATTTGTTTATAAGACAGCAGTGTTCAAAATTTAAAAAACAAAACATTTTCCGTTTCTTTTATATTTTGTGGCAGATACATGTATAAATGCTATAATATATGCCTATAATTTCTATTCTTTTCATATTCTTTACTTTTATTACTGGAATTGAAATACATAGGAATGAAAGACCAGGTAGATAAAAAACAAATAATACTGTTAAAAAGAAAACTTGCTAATATCCGATAAGAATCTATTTTTCGAAAATGTATTATCATTTACAACTGAGAGCTAAACCATAAACAACAACTTAACATGCCAGGATTGCTAGTTATCCTATTACAACTAAATGTGAACAGAAAGGTCCTCACAGCATAAATCCTACTATTAATATAAAAAATAAACATGTCAAATTTATTTAGTTTACAGATTTAGCTCTTTTAAATACATCCTAATAACTGTTAAAAATAATTGGCTCTTGATATTGTAATCTACTAAAATGCATAAGCTACTAAACAAGTATCACCCTGTCGCAAGTTTGAACTTGAACTTGGAGATTGTTATATAAACATTAAAGGCAAACTATAAACAACGCGAGCAATCAACGGGAGCGACTTTGAACCTTATACATGCAATGATCATCACTTTGTTTTATATAAATACGCTACCGAATCCTCAGTTCGGCAGACTTAGTCTCACCTCCAGCTCCCCAGGTTAGTCACTTGACGACTGCCTCCTGGGTTCTATCCGCTCCTAGAGTTAGTCATACGACTGCTTTAGGTTCCATTCCTTTCCTACCCAACCTGGTACCGGTTAGTTACTTGACGACTGCTAGGGCTAGGGGTTGCACAACCTCCATAGTAAAGTCTTGACAAGAAGTTTGTCAGAGTGTTGAGAAAAACAAGTGTCTAAATAGTCAGTTAAAAAGTTTAGTGAAATCTCTTAGTGCTCTTAAAATAAAACCCAACTCTTAAGAAAAACTATAAATTATAAGACAGTAAACAAAGACCTATAAACAGTACCTCAAATCGAGAAAACATGCGCACCGTCGTAATCGGGTATAATAGAATCTCATTTTTTCTGACCAATAATTATTGTTAAAGTTTTATCGTTAATACATTGTTATTGTTATAAACTAAATGTGCTTAATTTATCATCTCTTCTTATCCCACGTAACGCGATCCCGGTCTATCTCAGTTATCCCCCGGCACGCTAAACAAGGCGTGTCCTCACGAGTAGAACATCCAGTGGTAGATTAAAGGAAGCATTGAGACCCCGTCATTGTACTAATCGCGACGAGGCTCTTCTCTGAGAAGTTATTTTTTAAATAAACACGCTACCCCCCAAAACTATTCGTGACACGTGGTGGAGGCGCCGAAGCTACCCCTGATACGTGGTGGATATAAATTATAATACAATTAACAAAGAACTTTATAAACAGTATCTCTCGCTCTCAAATCATGCGCGATCTAGTACTCGGGTACAGTCGCCATCTCTATTACATTTTTGACAAGAGACATCGTGAACATTTTATCGTTAAGTCGTTTCGCAATAGACGACGTCATTGATATTAGAACCACGTGGTAGAGGTGTGCCGTAATTTACGTTAGAAAAATGATAGGCCAAGAAAAACAATTAAAATATAAATTAAAAAATTCAAATCACGCGCCTGTAATCTTTCGCGCAGTGTTGTTGGGAAAATAAAACTAATAAAACTCAAAAAATCTTATTTACAATATAAGGAAATTTTAAACTACGCACGTTCAAGCTACGTCCATTGCTGCATACATGCCATCTTGCGGCGGACGCTAAAAGCTGCAAGGTCATTGAATCCAAGCGCCACCGCTAGTTGGGAAAGGTCAAGAATAGAACCGCATGGTGCGACCAAGACGAGGTCCGTACCTGCAAGGAAAAAGATAATAAATTAAGTACAACTGATTGTTAAATTAAAATGGAGCAATACAACAGATTTGTATAGGATAAAGTAAAGGAAACCATGGAGCAAGAAGGAGAAACTAGTGAAAACGACAAAAATAAGGAAAATAAAATTATATATGGAACAAGTATACAAGTAAAATAACAAACTAAAGAAGAAACAAGCAAAAACAAAAACGGGAGGTGGGATTTATAAAAGTTGTACATAGTGAAACATAAATAAGCATAATAGATACCCAAGTGTTTAAGACAAATATTTAGATAAAAACACTTAGGAGGTTAAGGAACTGTATATAAATAGACAATACACATAGCATAGTACATAGAAGAAGTTATGAAGAAAAAAGAAACTAGGATAAGTCGTGTTAAGTGAATATTAGTGAGAAGATTAGCAAACTATGAATGCAAAATAAATAGGTGAAAATAAGGTGAAGATATTCATAATAAAGCACAATTAAATGGCCCAGTTGCAGGATTATCGTATTCGAGAAAAGCATGAAAACTGAGTTGCCATTAAAATTGCGTATTGAGAGTATATACAGGAGGAATATATGTGTATACGAGGAAGTATTATAAAGTAAAGTGTTCTCCGGCCTAAATAAGACTGCAACAGTCAGATTATCTTCATGATAAGCAAATAATTTAGGCGGCGGAAAGTGGAGCGTACGGACTGAAATAGCTATACTGACAGTAAGGATGTTAGCAAAAATTTTAGTACCACAGAGGCTCAAAAAGGGCAAAGTTCCCAGGTGAAATGCTACATAAGCAAGAAATGTTTATGTAAAGCATGAAGAATATAACAGAAGCATACATAAGTTAAAAAGTTGTTTATGTAAAGTGAGAAGAAATATAGAAGAAATTTTAAGAAGAAGCATACATAGTGAGGCAATATATAAGCAAAAGTTGTGTATGTAAAGCATACATAAGGTGAAATAATGGAGAAATGTTTAAGCAAAACATGTTTGTACAATGTGTTTAAAAAAGAGCATACATGGTTATATAAATAATAATATAATGTCTTATATTTTGTACATAAGGCTAGTCAAATATGAAGCATAGATAGATAAGCATAGAGACATAGATAGATTAACTTATCACTGCCTCGTGATAGATAAGGAAATAATGAAATAACTAGTAATGTAATCGTAAGCATGAAAATGCATAGAATAAAGTATTCACATAAAGTATGAAAAGTTGCATACATAAGGTGAAAAAATTAGAGAAATAAGGGAAAGTAGATGAGAAGCATACAGAAGTTGAAACAATGGAGGAAATATATAAATATGTATATATAATATGAGTTTAAAAATATAGCATACATATATAAGGATGTAGTAAAGCTAATGAATTAATTATAAATAAGAAGAGACAGATTAATTTTAAAGATTATTTAAAGAATAAGGAAACCTAAAATAGAGCAACGTAAAATAAAGAAATTAGTAATAAAAGAATATATATAGGTGTATAGAGAAACAATGTAAATATATCAGGAAGATGAATCCGATAATAAGCTGTAAATAACACATATCAATTTACCAGATCGTTGCAAGTTTGGCCCAATCATCTCAAGAAGGTACAGATGTGCACAGACACAGCAGTTCATCGAGTACTCAGGAACCAGTTGAAGAGCTATCCAGTTACGACAGAAGTCGCCAAATTCTGCAAGAATCCAGACCTAAAAAGCGAAGAAATGCTTAAGAAAAATATAACAAAAAAACTGAGAAAAAAGCATTACAATCTCAAAAGGTATCTAAATATTGTGAGATATATGGAGTCAGATATAAATTATAACACAACGATGAAAACAGCAGCAGCAGGACATGCAATATCTGGCAGAAAGTGAAAATAATTATCAAAGGACGAAACAACAAACATGAATAAAACTAAGCTAGGCAATCATCGCAATAAAATCTAACGACTTACCTACAGTTGTAGAAAGAAAACGTGAGAATCCAGTAGTTATGACGAAAACCATTCCATAGAGATACTGGGGAAAACTGGAACATATGGTGCCACAGCAGCCAGCAATGACAGGTCGGCCAGACCATAAGCCATTAACTTCCAGGGACTCTTATTATTCCTATTCCATGCTTCCGTAACCTAAAAAAGTTATAATTTATCCTCACATAACCACTTCCATGTCAAACTAGCAGTAATACACGTCATCTACAGCTTGGATTGGAATAAATAACATTGATAGAACCTCTCTTTTTAATATTCAAGCCCCACATTCCATAAAATGGAGTATATTGCCGAATGGATCAGTCACTTGCCACACCCTTTCCAAGAAATTCAAAATCATGCATCAAACACCCTTAGGTTAGAGTTTTTTTATGCTCTAGCATCCATTCTTATTCTAAAAGAGTCCGAAAATAATGATTATAGGAAATACAACACTTACCTTTTCGGTTCAAAGCACCTGCCAAAATTCAAACTTCATAGGCAAATCCCTGGTCACATTGCAAAAACTGCATTCGGCAGAACATAAAACCGACCAAAAGGTGCAACATCAAACAAAAATCTTCGTCATTATATCAATGTAACAAATTTTAATGATAATTTATTTGATCTAGGCGATACACAACGCAAAAAACGCTACCGTAGAAATAAATGAATTGACGAATGGACACGACAGCATTTTTTCCCAGAGGTCAAAAAGTTCGAGGTCGACGAATTGACAGGGGTACCAGTCAAAGGAAAAAAAAACGAAGAAAGCACCAGAACTACTCGGCGAATACTCGTTCAAGTAGAGATGGGGCAGACATATCGATACTCAACAAGGGACACGAAGCAAAGATGGATACTTTCTCAGCAGTTTTCAAAGGGCGCCATCTAGCCACCAAGAAGTGAGGGACAAGCCAGAAGAAAGAAAATATTGTAGCGTAAAGTATAAGATACCTTTTATTTATTAAAGTTACATATTAGAATAATTGACTGTACGATATTTCATGGAACTAAAATCGGTAAATTGTGTACAGATAAACATTTTTAAATATAAACAAAGTCAGCGTGCTGAATTAGGTTAGCGAGCTTAAATAAGTCGACAAAAGGCTATAAAAAGTCAGCATATATTTTTTTATAAGTCAACAAATATTACTGAGTCAAATAAACTGCTATAATAAGAGACATAAAATGCAGCGAGTAAATATTAGTCTCATAAACAGGACCGTAATATAATATTAGATGTACAAAATAATTTAATAAAATATAATTAATCAATTTTTTTCTTTACAATTATGGAATTATCTGCAATATGGGTAATATAGTTAAATTTAATATGGGAAAACAAGCCCATCTGTATACATAAATAAGCCCGATAATTTTCCATGTAATAGATATGGTAAATAGAGTTGGGTAATATTAAAAACAGGATCGACTTATTTGAATTAAGTAATGTAAATAATTATAGAAAGAAGTGCTATAAACTATCTCCCTAGTAACTCTAGAATTAAAATTGTTTATAATTAGAAAGCAAAGTTCAACCAGCGGGGGATGGACGCATTCCCTGTTAGCTGTAACAATAGCAATTATGCAAACAAGTGTTGATTGTCGAATAGGCGCCTATTTGACAGTCAACGGTAAAGTATAGATATTTCAAATATGCAAAATACTCAGTGGGGAATTATACACTCTACTTGTTCTCTGTTAATCTAGAATTAGAGTTAAGTATAAAATTTCAAAGACAATTTATAAAAATATGTTTCTTTTTTATTTTATGTACCAAGCACCAGTGGATGTCCATACTAGTCTCTCCAGCAGGCTCTTACTTATGATACCCTCAAACAGTTTAATGGTATGTCAATGCTAAGACATATAGGCTGCAGTGGAGGCTAGAGGGAGTTACTAAGGATCAGCCTGGATCCAGAAAGTAACAAGACCACTGATGGATATTTTTTTATGTTCTATAAATTGTAATATCACATAGTATTATGCGGCAAGTTTTTTCGAATTGAGGTCTTTCTTTTTTTGAGCTATAGCGGTCGCATTAATGTTGGGGACCAACATTTAGAGGGCGGGGAAACGTGTAATCTACTAAAATGCATAAGCTACTAAACAAATATCACCCTGTCGCAAGTTTGAACTTGAACTTGGAGATTGTTATATAAACATTAAAGGCAAACTATAAACAACGCGAGCAATCAACAGGAGCGACTTTGAACCTTATACATGCAATGATCATCACTTTGTTTTATATAAATACGCTACCGAATCCTCAGTTGGGCAGACTTAGTCTCACCTCCAGCTCCCAAGGTTAGTCACTTGACGACTGCCTCCTGGGTTCTATCCGCTCCTAGAGTTAGTCATACGACTGCTTTAGGTTCCATTCCTTTCCTACCCAACCTGGTACCGGTTAGTTACTTGACGACTGCTAGGGCCAGGGGTTGCACAACCTCCATAGTAAAGTCTTGACAAGAAGTTTGTCAGAGTGTTGAGAAAGACAAGTGTCTAAATAGTCAGTTAAAAAGTTTAGTGAAATCTCTTAGTGCTCTTAAAATAAAACCCAACTCTTAAGAAAAACTATAAATTATAAGACAGTAAACAAAGACCTATAAACAGTACCTCAAATCGAGAAAACATGCGCACCGTCGTAATCGGGTATAATAGAATCTCATTTTTTCTGACCAATAATTATTGTTAAAGTTTTATCGTTAATACATTGTTATTGTTATAAACTAAACGTGCTTATTTTATCATCTCTTCTTACCCCACGTAACGCGATCCCGGTCTATCTCAGTTATCCCCCGGCACGCTAAACAAGGCGTGTCCTCACGAGTAGAACATCCAGTGGTAGATTAAAGGAAGCATTGAGACCCCGTCATTGTACTAATCGCGACGAGGCTCTTCTCTGAGAAGTTATTCTTTAAATAAACGCGCTACCCCCCAAAACTATTCGTGACAATATCTGAGCTTGGTGTTGAAATTAGGGTTGTCATGTTTAATTTTGAGAATTACAGGACACAGAGTTGAAAAAGGAAGAACAAACGCATATTAAGAAGGACATTTTTTTTAATTAAACTCAACACTTAATAAATTTTATTTTTTCTACATTACTTCAATCAATAATTGAGGATTTTTTGGTGTAAGAAAGGAATGGACGGATGAGTCACTTTTTTGTTTAGATCTATCCAGGAGGCCAAATGTAATGTAATTTAAAAAAAATAGTGACTCAATTTGTTTCTTTTTCTGCTTGCACCAAGATCCTTAATTAAACAAATCATTGATATTGTAAGCAACATTCTTATAAAACATAACATAATAATAAAATGCTTTAACAAAATAGGTTATTATTTTTTTAATGAAAAGGAATATTTATTATTGATTTTACGGCTTCTATAAGCTTTTTGTTCTTAATTGCCATATTATAAAACTCTTTACAAGTTAAAATTTGGTTTAGTCTGCAACTCTACTTTGACATGGTCAACTACAATCCTGTTAAAAGGCTGTTCACTCCAGGCTGCATTGCATAATGAGAACACTTTTAGAGTCGGTATTTGAAACGTACATTCAAAAACATATTAAATACAATTTTAAGTTAATCATTCACAATAAACATGTTACTCGATTTTTGGATAACAGATTCTTCCTCAGATAGAGCTTTATCAAGGATATGGTTTATTATACAATACTCTTCATACAAATTATCAAAATTAATATCAATGGATAATTCAGTTACAATCTCCATAAGTGACTGAAAAGTAAAAGGGTTTTTTTAGAGAAAAAATATTCAATTTAGAACACAAATTCTTATTCAAAAATCATATTTTAAATCAAGGTAATCAAGTAAATTTTTATAAAATTTTGAAAAGGGTCCCTTTATTTTATTTTGTTCATTAAGAGACACTTTTTTAGAAAATTTGTTGCAAGAAACCAAAGAATTTGTCATTTATCCTTTGACTATTTTTTTGTCTTAGAGAATTTAAAATATCATAGACTTCGAAACAAAATAAATCGGCTTGTTCAAGTTTTTGTTACCTTTCAAAAATAATTTCCAGTGTTATGGATACAACTTACAGAAAAAAAAACGCTGTAGGTCAACGGAAATATGTTCATCTTGGAAGACGGAGAGGTAACATTTTATTGCTGGAAAAATAGTCAGTAAGGTTTCGATAGCTGGAAATAGCCTCAGCCACGTAGCTGGGCACGTGCCTTAAAATATTTTTGCACCTTTCATGTGCCATTCAATTTTTATATTAGCACCTAATTAAAATAGAACCCTGCAAATTTTAAATATAAATAATACAATACAAACAAGTAGGGTAGCAGCTCAACGAAAGAGGGCGGTGGCGGTAGAGGTGACTGGGACCTACAGTGGCTTTATACCATATACTGCTAAACCTTCATTTGGTTAATGAGTGGAAAATGAAGTCAACAGTAACAGATGGGAATATCAATTTTGCATAAGTCTATCTTTGTCCTTCAAAACATTGTTTGTGCGCACGCTCTGTAGAGAACGTTCTGATTGGTCCATTTGTCGCGCGTTAAACTAGCTGAGGTCGACCCCGACCACGGCCACCTATACGACAAGGCCAGGAAGCAGCAAATCTTGCCCTTCTACTACCTAATAGTGATTCCTTATTAATCTTAAAATAAGACAATATGGTAAAACTGGACACAAGTTTATTAATTATAAAAATAAATATGAGAAATATAGACATGAAATAAAAATCATATCAAAGATAGGGATAAACTAAAGTTACGAGTAGTAGATGAACGGAATATCTGAATAACATAATTGTTTTGTATTATGCTTGTTGGCTTATAATTTCCATTTTTGATAATATGTATGTATTAATAATATAAACTATGTGATTAGTTAATAACAAATGTCATTACAGTTAAATGAAATATGTAGTCCAAGAAAAAAGCAGTTGCAAAAGGCAGTATTTTATGTATAAGTATTCTAGTAGATTTCTCAGAGTAATAGTGTATGGTTTTTTAGTTAGTTCACCTATTCGGTACCTACTCAAGCACAATCTTTTTAAGTAGCAATAACAGAATACATGATACAATAAAATGATTAATTAGCTTAAGTCATGTTAAGTAAAACAAATATCACATATATAAATACAAAAAGCAGTGATTTTTCTATGCTGTGTAAGTACTGTGAATAAAATGCAAAGCAGTTGTATGAATCAATAAGTATTGCAACAATAAAAGCAAACCGAAGATTTCGAAGCAGCTCAATTTTACTAGCTGTTCTAGACAGACACTGTTGAATTCTAATCTTCATGCAAGCCATTTTAGTAAAAATACAAGTACTTATCTAGTTAGTTCGCCACATTAACAAGATATAGGGCTTTCCGAAGAAACGGGATGCCGCTTGTGCTTGGAGGGCAAAGAAACAATGGAGCATATTTTATGCTGTCTAGCAATGAAAAGAATCAGACAAACTATCCACCCCCAGACAGCTATTCGATTTCATGAAAAAGATTAAGCCTCTGACCTAGTGGAATCTACAGATGTGAGCCACAATAGACCAAGGGTTGCACAAATACACATACAATGTATTTTGTAATTATTACAAAATACAAAAGTTAGTAGAGTTACATCTTCATTTTTATTGCCAATCAAAAATATTTTGGCTTCATGAAGCACTTTATCTAAAGTACTTAATATACTCGACTCCCACGTACTGGTAGTTTTATATCAGTCTTGTCCGAACACAATGTTTTTTTAATGAACAAATTGCCCACAAACACTTCAAGTCTTCTGACCTGACAGAAATACAGACATTTACACACTTGGGTACCCTTCAGCTGGTTCATTTAAATAGAAAAAGGACAAGTTTACTTTTCTTTTCAACTATCCATCCTCGAGTTCATTAATCTTGATATCACCTTCATGTAGCGCAGTTAAAGATATTGCTTCATTTCGTTGTAAGTAGTTGCTCTATCCAAACTTTCAGCAATAGCCCCTTTCCATTTCTCGACATTCAATCTGATCTTTCTGCGTTTAGTGTGGACATTCTCTTCATCAACTTTTACTTAAATATGAAGGACATCCAGGTAGCTTACATGGAATCTCCCACAAGAAACCGTTCCGAAATATAATTATAATATCTACACGTTATAAAATAATTAATTAAATAAAAAAACTGACTGAAAAATATTAATGTAAACAAATAAGTCGACCATCAATTTGGTCGACGTATGATGACTCATCCTTGCCTAAGACCGCCTGCTCCCTGGCCTTGTCGTATAGGTCGCCGTGCCCCGACCCGTGTTCCGTTTATCGATCCATCACATATAGGTATGGAATTTAGAATTTTGCTGTTCTTTGTTCTTGTGTTTTATTGTGTCGTGTGATTCTTATCGTATCTTGTGCACATTACATTATAATTTCAATTTAAAACTGTTTTTAGACATTTTTAGTGTGTTTGTGTTTTGAAAATAAACAGCAAATAAGCACATCCGCTTTAAAAAATTACCTCTGCAAGCGGCAATAATTTAAATCCAATAAACTACCGCCAATC